>JACEEZ010014154.1:132500-197500 GCA_016584305.1 Chionoecetes opilio | reverse complement strand
CTGTGTAAGCTTAGATGGTGACTCATGATCCTCAGGGGCCTGACTGTGTCCCGGGGAACACTGCACGGGTGGGGCAGGGTGGGAGGCGGGACCTTCAGAATCTGCGGCGGAGGGGATGATGACATGCTCCTGTCCGCTAGTGTCAATATGCAACATCAAATTACTGAGGTCAACGTTGGGTCCCAAGTGTGCCGGGTCAATGTAGAGGGTGCGTGTGGTGCCGTCTTCCATGGTGGCCTCTACGCGCACCAGGTCATTTCCGCCCTCGCCCAAGGCTGGGGTGGGCACAGTGGGCACTGTGTTACCATGGGCATCTACCGCCACTAGCATGTACGTGGTGCCCGAGCTGGTGGTGGTGGTGGCTGCTGCGTCCCCTGGTCTGGCGGGTGATGCAGTGACTGTTCCTTCTGGCCCAGGGAGGAGAGGTCTGGGGGAAGATGCAGCCTCAACAGATGGCTGAGGTGCCCGGGAACTCTCTGTAGTGACTGCACTGACTTCCTCTTCTTTTGCTGCCACCGTGTCAGAAAACTCATCTATGTAGCGACTCAGACGGTTCTTGTTCTCTGGCTGCTCCCCCTCAGAGTCCCTGGAGGAGGCATGGGCCGGGACAGGCTGCTCCTCCTTATCTCTTGCCACTGGAGAAGTAACACATTCCTTGACATCTTCCTGGCTGGCTTCAGTACAGTCCTTGGCAACCTCTGGGTCCTTGGGTGGCGGGGACACCATTGCCTCACTAGAGTTCTTCTCCGCCTCATCACAACACTCAGCCTCCTCCGTTGCCATGGGTGTCTCCTCCTCAGCCTGTGGAGTCACTTCCCTAGTCACTTCCACATCACAAGGAGGGTCTGGAGGGACGGAATGCCCTTCCTCTAATTCCATTTTCTCTGCGACTTCCTCCACAGTATCTTCCACTTTCTCTGGAGGCTCAACTAAGTCTCCTGGATCCCTTGAATTGGGTTGCACACATTCCTCTTGCTGCTGATCTGATTCTGGTTCCGGGGTCAAGGCAGGACAGGGCACTGGAGCTTTGAGTGGAGGAGGTGAACTTCTATCCACACTGACTGGTCTGGGAGGCGAGGGAGCGGCTTCCATCTTCTCAGGTTCTTGCTCTTCTTGCTTTTGCTTAGGTTCCTCCTCCTGGCTGTGACTCATGCTTCTTGCCTCTTCCTCTACCTTCTCTTCTTCCCCTGTGGTCATGGTCACAGCACCACCATCTCTACTATTGCTCTCACACAGGCTTTTGATATCACTCTCCTGTTCTACCTCTTCCTCATCCTCCGAACCTGAGCCAGAGTCTCGTGCATAGTATTTCTCCCAGTCACTGTAGTCACTGTCAGAGTCATTGTTGATGTAGTTATTGGTGGGTCCAGAGGAGGAGGAGGTGTTGAGATTAGAGTGTGTGTGTGAGGCAGCTAGTAGGGCATCAAAGGCCGAGTTAATATCAGCCGCCTTGGGCATGGGACGCCGCTCAGTTCTGGGCTGAGGAGGTGGATAGTCGTCATCTGCATCACTGTACCCGCCATCAGACTGCTTATCCTTATTCCCAGGACTCCGAGGGGTTCCTGGCTCGCCACTCGCCGCTGCAGTATCATCCTCATCATCCCAGTCCATAAGGATTTGCTGTGTATCCTGCAGATCCTTCTTGCCTCCGCCAACCCCGCCGCTACATCCCCGTTGGTGTGTGCGTGGTCCATGTTCTCCTTGCCTTTGCGTTCCTTGCCTTTTTTCCTGGCATCCCGACCGCCCCGCGACGCACCCGGCCGGCGACGTCTCCGACCCGGAATCTTTATGCCGGAGTCGTAGTTACAGACTTTGCTGAGGTGACTCTTATTGTGCCACACGATAACATTGAGACGTGTGCAAGTGAAGCCGCACTGTTGGCATTTGTACCAACTGGCTGCAGCCCTCATGTCATCTTCTAAATTTTCTCGGCACGGCTGTTCCATTATTCGTACCCTGTGCTCCACCACCACCCTGTGTCCCCCCCGTCCCCCTCCGCGCCCCCCCAGCCGTTTGTACACCACCGCCTGCCCAATGTCAGAGCCCTGGCGGTTGGCTCCATCCTCACGTTTCTTCTTGGGCTTGGAAGGACCAAAACCCAGGTCGCTATAGTCTATCCTGCGCTTACCGGCTCCCTCCACCAGCGTGCGTAGGATGTCCATGTCGCCCCCCGTCAGCTTCTCGGCCGTCACCACGTCGGCCTCAAACTTAGCAAGCAGGTCCACATCCCCGTGACTCTGATTCTTGTTGACCACTGAAATGAGAACAAAGCCTAACTCACCCGAATAACTGTGCCGTATAATAGTTCCCTCTCTACCGTCAATAACACTATAGTCGCCAGTCACTTGCCACTGCACTAATATCGCCTGGCACCATATATTGCGAATTTTAGCATCACTACAGACTTGTATGTGCCACTGAAGAGGTATGCACAGTAGTTTATATTATGTACATCACACTACATGTCTTCAGTGACACATAAAAGTCTGTAGTGATGCTAAAATTTGTAATATATTGTGCCTGGCGACATTAGTGCAGTGGCAAGTGACTGGCAACTATAGTGTTATTGACAGTACAGCAACAGCACCAGTAAAAGATATTGTTACACCATACACACACATGTACAATGAATTCATCCATAAAATTTGAAAAAAATCTGAAAGAAATATCTTATGTAGCTACCTTGTCCCTTTCTGATGAACTCCTCCTTGCGGTCGCAGTTGTAGGCGAAGATGTGCTCTGCCTTGTGCACGTCCTGACTGGGAGTGACAGACGGTACAGTCAATATTTGGGTTCAATTTTGAAGACTTTACATCAGAAATTACAAAACATATCATTATAGTTTTTAACAGTTCATTAGTTCATTCAGTTTTTTTGTTTTGAGAATAGACAAACCATATCGTTATGTTAACCCCTTGAGGCCCAGAACTGTAATTTCCATTGTAATTTGGGTACCATTAGACAATTTTTAGTGAATGTAAGCAATATTTTATAGATATCACCCGTCTAGTATCCTTGTCGACTAACTAATTTGGTATATTAAGTTGCTTTTTGTAATTTTATAGCTAACAACATACAATTTTTTTATAGCAAAGGAAAGATTTGGGGGTGAAGGGGTTAATACTTACTATTCGTTCTCGTGAAAAAACTTGACGATGGAAATGGGAGTCTTGCGAAGGCCTTGCACAAACTCTGGTGGACACTTGGCGATGGTGGTGATGGAGCCCGGCCACCAGGCCTGGCCCAGCCGCACCCACACCACCGACCCACTCTCAAGGTGACTCATGCTCTGCCAAAGAAAGGTGCACACGCCTTACCTCAATACAATAACAGATAGCAAAAAAGTGGCAGGTGAAAAGAGCAGTTATTAATTAAACATATGGCTAAAGAGATGGATAAGTTAAGGCAGTAAGTGTTCTTTTAACTCACGAGTCTCTCTTATTTCCATTTCTCAACCACCTATATTTCTCTCTCATCTTAAGAACATAAGAACATAAGAAAATAAGGAAGCTACAAGAGGCCGTGGGACCTACAAATGGTAGTTCCTGTTTCTTAACACTACCATCCATCTTTCATCCCCATCCATGAAATTGTCTAGCCTCCTTTTAAAGCTCCTTATTGACTCCCTAATAGCTTTCAGCCGTCACCACATCTGCCTCAAACTTAGCCATCAGGAGCAGCAAAAAAAAAAAAAAAGAGGATCAACTATATCAAAACACAAAACTGTCAGTGATTCCTAATGTCTTAAAAAACATTCAGCATAGAGTATTAAAGGTATAGAAATAGGAATATACTTTGTAATGTGTGTAGTGCAGCGTTGGTTACAATTCAAATGAGCGTCTTGTGAGCTTCCACATGAAGCATTTTCGCGTTGGATATCTCTCTGACCCCGACGATGAAATATACACGTCAAATATAGTGTGATGTGCTATTTATGGGCGTTACTTCTTTCTGTGCTTCTGATTGTCTCTATAAAATACTTATCACGTAATGTTATTGGACAAATCACAGGTTTAAGGAAGCTGGTCAGTCTCTCTAAGAAATCTGAGAGTAACTGTCTGCGCCATGCACTTCACTTCTCAAGTACCTTTGTCGGCATAGGGTAAAAGGTAGAGTAGATATGCCCGCTCTCAAGAAAAGGCCGGGGCACCCAAGGAAAACAACCAAATGTGCTGGTGACACTATAAAACATGAATAAGAATATAACCCACAAGGTAATGCCAGAAAATTGAAAGAAAACAATCTGAGTGTTCAGTGGGGTGTCAGTAAGTATCCCTTTAGAACTCCATCACAAACACACATAAAATAACAAAGAAATAAGGAAATTCAAGGTGTGAACAGGTGACAAAATCAAAGGGCAATATTTACCCAGAAAAATTTCACTTTTTAACGAAGGCTTTAAAAAATATGGAAACATATAAGTATTCATTAGGTGAATGAATGTAGCTTAAAAACAGTTACAAATCCTAGTTTGGATTAGCAGTAAAAAAGTGTTTTATTTATTAAAGATGACGTAGCATTTTAAAGCACTGAGTCAGCCGTATTTCTTCCCTAAGCACATGAAATACACTGTAGCAGAACGCACACAAACACAAAGAGTGTGAATAACTTAGGAAACACAGACAAACCCACACACTTCAAATACAGGGAAGAATATGACCGATACAAAATGTTAAAAAACACAAGTCCAGGATTAAGATCTAAAAAATAGAAATAAATTCATTGGCCCATGATACTAAGCGACTAAGGTCACAAGAAGAAGAAGGTTAATGCCTAAAACGATGCGGAAAACAAAAAATATATTGAAACAAACAAAAAAGCTCCTAAACTTGATGTAGAAATAAAATTATTGATATGTAAAGGACAAATAGATGGCATTACTAACTGTATACAAATTTCAATAAACGAGCAAAACAGCCTAAGAAACAAATAATATATACAGAAATATGCAGAGAAATTAATCAAAATAAACAAAAACCTCACCAATAGTCGCTTAATTAGAGGAGAAATGAGAAAATATATTTATCAAAGAAGCTGTTACGGCAATACCTAACCCAGGCTCATAACCCGTGGGTTGTCATACACGTCTTCTACTAACCTTCAAACCTCTTGGCAAACTGTTACTTTGGTCAAAATCACGGACAAAAATTATGTGGTGGAATCGGCGACTATAAAATTCAGTGATTTTTTATATTTTTTTTTAAACTATGGGTTTCCGGAAAATAAAACTATCTCCATTAGAAAAAGCACCTACTTGAGGCCAAGAAAAAATAGTCGGTGTCTCTGAAAACGACCGCGAAGTCCTCGTCCATTATCAACGCGAAATGCCTCCAACGTGTGGGCGAATTAACTTTGGGCGAAATGACTTGGTAATTATGGAGGAGAGTTTCACGCTCGTTTTCAGAGACACCAACTACTTTTTCTTGGCCTACAATAGGTGCTTGTTCTAATGGTGCTAGTTTTATTTTGTGCAAACCAAAAAAAATAACAAAAAAAAAATTTCAAAAAAAATTAAACCTAACCTAACCTTGTTTTAATGAAACCTAACCTAACCTAACCTAACCTAACCTTACAGGTTTTAAAGAAACCTAACCTAACCTTAACCACAAAATATAAATTTTTTTTTTTTGGTTTGCGCAAAATAAAACTAGCACCATTAGAACAAGCACCTATTGTAGGCCAAGAAAAGTAGTTGGTGTCTCTGAAAACTAACGTGAAACTCTCCTCCATATTAACCAATGACTTTTTGGTGTGGGCGAAATGAGCTGATACTTGAGAGCCGAGGTGGCCCCCGCAACCCTGCCTGCCTGCCCCCCTATGGCCACTCACTGCCTGATGCACCACCATCAAGAGGTGGTAAACATGTTGTGGATATTCCCCAAGGCACCTATGAGCAGTTCAGCTGTGGCTGAGGGAAGCTCTCCTTGGACTACAGAAAGTGGAGGTGGTGTTGTGGCTGGCACAAACCTGCCACCCAAGGCCCCGACCCCCGCCCCGCGCCCCCTGCCCGCCCCACACACCCCTGCACTCCTTAACATGCAGGCTGGACTTACTAGGTAGCGACAGATCCGAGGGCTTCAAGCTTCAGGCGGTACAAAAGTCACAAACAAGTCATTAGTTCATGATAAACAAGGTCCCAAACAAACGCTTCCTCACAGTACCCACAATGCTTTGCGACTCTCGGGTCTCTCCGGCAGATCTATCGCCGCGGCCACGGTGCCGCTTAGCCAAGGTGCCCCGCGGCTGGTGCACGGGGCGGGGCAAGCATCACTAGGCCCTGGGGAAATAGGCCCACCATATATTCATCATCACACGGGCCAAGGTTTTTACATTATTAATGTTAGATACAATGTGACTGGCAACTAGTCACGATTGACACCTATTAACGCCAGACAAAATAATTCTGTCTCCTGAGTCCCGACTCCCACATCAACAAACTAGAGGGTAACTTATTTAAATGTGTGTGTGTGCAGCTTGAATTATTCATGTATTGTGTGTGTGTGTTATTCATGTGTTGTGTGTGTGTATTCATCATCTATTAGTTATATTAATCTAGTTGTATTTTACAGTGCCAGAGCTACACTCGTATGGCGCCTCGTCTCCTTATCTACCATTATCATTGTTGGGGGAAGCCACCACCCCGGGAGGCGGGTCACAAACCCCCGGCTAACACCCGGCACCCATTCACTGCTGGGTGGACATGGGCGGTCGGGTTAAGAAGACCGCCCATCTCTTCGCTCCGCCCGGGATCTTCCCGGTTGTGAGGCGTGCGTGCTACCACTACACTACGAAGGCTACTTACTTAACTATCTATCTATCTAATAACACAGGGGAACAATTTGAAGAAAAAAAAATTGTTGAGTTAGATTTTTGAGCTTATTTAGACTAAAATTGGCATGCTGATTCCAAATCTGTAGTCAGTTTTTTTCTAGCACGTCAAGTTTTTTCTCCACAGCTTATAGCGCATTTTCGCGGCCGCTCTGACCCGGTCTGGACTGGGCTAGTCCCGGACGGCCACTGTTTTTGCGAGGCAGTTTAGACCGGGCTGGAACGGACTGGACCGGGCTGAGCCAGCGAGCAGGACCAGGTTGGACCAGTGTGGGGAGAACTGGCGCATGCGCACTACAGTCAGCGGGGAAGGCGACCAGGAGCTTCTCGTGCTGCTGATAAGACATGAAACACCATGATGGCCGACCATAAGACTATAGTATCACAGGCGTGGTAGTTGTAAAGTCTTCAGCACAGGTTAAAAGGCGGACGACAAAAAGGATATTGACAAGATGGACGCCTGCCGCCTCCACAGTTCAGTTCAGTACCGCCCACTCGATCCCCCAGCCAATGGGAACGACGAATGGGACGGGCCAGTCTCGATGTATTTTCGCGACCATCAGTCCACCCTGACCCGGTCCGGACTGGACTGAACCAGGGCGGTGAACGTCACGAAAATGCGCTAGGTACCCTCCAGATAAGCAAAATTCCACTTGTGAGCTGTAGTAAAACTTGCCAGCTGATTACGATTTGACTCATCGAGAGCTATGTGGCAACTTGTTTGTGCAGTTACAATTGAGACAGTGCGGTGAGAGGTGTGTGCAGCTCTCAATAGGTCAGTACTATCAATATCTGCAAACAGAAAGCTAGGATAGTAGGAATTAGGAGGATTTGTTATGGCTTTTCTCTTAACCTTGTAACAACATACCATTGTAATTTCTATTTCGTTTTATGCTGTTTTTTTTTGTTTTCAAAGCTTGTAACTATTCCAGCTTAGTGTTTTATTTACATAGGTATATATTTATTTTGTTTCAGATCATGTCTGCTCCTGCTATGTCTCGTCGTAAATGCCTAAACAACCCTGACTCCTTCTGCTATATATGTGGTAGTTTCACCATTCCAAGTCAGAGGGCAAGCATCAGCGTATTTGTCAAACAAGCATATTTCGCATATTTTAAAATGAAACTCGGTGATCAAGACAAGCTATGGCCCCTCACAAAGTGTGCAAGCAGTGTGTCGAGAGATTACGGATGTGGACCAAAGGAACACGTGAAAAGTTGGCATTTGGTATCCCCATGGTTTGGCGAGAGCAAAAAGATCATTCCACAGACTGTTACTTTTGTTTAGTGAAAACATCAGGATTTAACAAGAAAAATAAAAGTAAAATAGAATATCCTAATCTACCGTCAGCTATAAGACCAATGCCTCATTCAGCTGAAATTCCAGTGCCAGTTTTCGAACAACTACCTCCTCTAGAAGATCTGAGTGATGTTGAAGAACGCAGTGACAGCAATGATGCAGATTTTGACATTCACGAGGATTCAGTTCGTAGGGGATTTGATCAGCACGAGTTGAATGATTTAGCACGTGATTTGGGCCTATCCAAAAAAGCTTCAGAAATACTAGCATCAAGACTGAAGAGAAAAACATACTTGAACAAGGAGTGAAGTATCATACTTTCGAACCAGAGAAAGTACATTTCTGCAGTACTTTCGAAGTGCCAGCGGTTTTGTGTTTGCCATAACATTCCTGGTTTACTGAAGGAATTAGGGCTTTCAATCTACATCTCCAAATGAATGGCGATTGTTTATTGATAGCTCAAAGCGGAGCTTGAAGTGTGTCCTTCTACACAATGGCAATTTGTTTGGCGCAGTCCCTATTGGGCATTCGGTCTGTCTTCGTGAAGAATATGGAGATGTAAAGAGAGTCATTGAGTTATTGCAATATGACAAACACAATTGGATCATCTGTGTTGACCTTAAAATGGTGTCCTTCCTTCTTGGTCAACAACGTGGATACACAAAGTATCCCTGCTTTCTCTGTATGTGGGATAGCAGAGCTCGAGAGAAGCATTGGGTTCAGACGAATTGGCCTCCGAGATCTGATTTTAAACCTGGAGATCCTAACATTGTACATGAGCCACTTGTTGACAGGAAGAAAATAATATTCCCATCTCTGCACATAGAACTAGGTCTCATGAAACAATTTGTAAAAGCATTGTCAACTGATGGCGACTGTTTGAAGTACATCATCTTGGCATTTCCTGGACTGTCAATTGAAAAAATCAAGGCCAGTGTGTTTGATGGTCCACAAATTCGACAGCTCATCAAAGATGAACATTTCAACGGTACTATGTCAGACCTTGAAAAGAATGCTTGGCTATCATTCAAAGACGTCGTCAAGAACTTTCTTGGAAATACACGTGCAAGTAATTACACAGAAATTGTTCAGAAACTATGCTGAGCTACAAAGCGCTTGGTTGCAACATGAGTATTAAAGTACATTTTTTGCATAGCCATCTTGCCAACTTTCCGGAAAATCTTGGTGCTGCTAGCGACGAGCAAGGTGAACGATTTCACCAAGATTTGAAGGTTATGGAAGAACGTTACCAGGGTAGATGGGATGTGCATATGATGGCTGACTATTGTTGGAGCATCAAACGCGATAGTCCTCAAGTTGAACACTCCAGACAAAGCTACAAACGTAAATTTTTACCTTAACCTGCACACAATTATAGCCTTATCCTTTCTAAAAACATGATAATGTTAAATAAACATTCTATTCATGCCTATTTCTTTCATTTTTCATTGTATGTTAACATTTGCAACTTTTTATAAAATAAGCACTGTTACTGTTATGTACATTATTTTTCATATTTTTTAAGAAAACGAAAATCCTACAGTTCAAAAACTTGACGTGATAGAGAAAAACTGAGATCAGTTTTGGATTCAGCACCCAAAAATTACTTAATAACAAGTGTCAGACCTAACTCAACAAAAATTTGTTCCCCAGTGTAATCTAACTACCCTTTATAGTTGCATGATTGGACGGACCACACATCAAACTGCCATTTCCTTAGGCCTGATTCAGAGGTAAAGGCGGGAATATGAGGGGGGCGGGGGGATAGGGGGTTAACAATTAAGCGGGAAGTAGAGAAAAGATTATAACTTTGAGATGGCAACTATTCAATCATCAATCATTGGGGGCATACGCCGGAAGGTATTCTATATGAAGGTACTCTAACCAGTAGCAGGGGACAACCCTGACCAGACACCAACTTTTTAAAGCTACCTGTAAATATGTATTAATGTTTTGTTGTTCCTTCCATAACGTACGTGGTGACCTTACTCCAATAGTACTCCTCTCCATAAAGTAACATATAAGATAAGGCATCATAAGGGTCTCCACACACTGAATGATAACAAGCAGTTTCCTCCTTCCTAGTTAACCCCTCATTCCCTTGTTGATTAACTGTTTCACCTATTCTTTTCATCTTTATTTTCTGCATAGAATGGTAATGAGTAGAGTAATGAGTGGTATGATTTGACTGTCCTTTTTTAATTAAATTGTCCTTTTTCCATGGGGTTCTGTCCATGAAAGTGTGGCACCCCTGTTAGAAAGTCTGGCACCCTCAGGAGTCAAGACCAAGACCACAACCATCACAACATTGCAAAATATTTCAAGTGTCCTCCTCCCGAGTACTGGCGCATCGAGGACACTATTGAACACTTGTGACTTCAGTGTGCATGTCTCCACTTCCACCCACAACCCCGACACGCCCAACTCCTCGCCCTGAAAGTTTCCACCTGTGACCTGCCCGCCAGGCGCGCACCCGTCACAGGAGCCCAGCCACCGGTATCTGCCTCACCTTCCTCAGGAGGCCTAACCAGCCCTCACGCTTGGGATTACTGTGTAGGGCAACACCCGGGGCGAAGACCGTCGATCCCCACGCTAATTAGTAATCTTAATGGAAGAGGACTGGGCTCTCTGTCTGCCTTAATATTCACGCGACATATATAATTTCTGCTGCAGTATGTAGTAAGGATCCTAATCACTTCCAGAAATCAGTAAATATGCAGTTTCAACCAATACTCTCTTGATGTAACTAGGGGAGTTTAGCCCCCCCCCCCACAATGGGGGGCACCGCATTCTCATGGGTGGGGGCACGTGCCCCCCCGTAGCTACGCCACTGGTCACGATATCAGTGTAGCAGAAAGATACTGGGCCCCTGCAAGCCTCTCCGTGACGTCACAACTTCCCCTGTAACGTCATCACTACGCTCCGCCCGCGTAAATATATTTCAAATATCTTTTTTTTATTACTGCTTCAATCTTGGATCTGATTGCAGATTTAGAAACGGCATTTCATATCATGACTGTTGATATATCTACCATGATTTATAATGCGCTATTAAGAAAATCGAAAAAAAATAGAAGAAATATACACCTGGTGGCGCCCTCTATATACTCTGTCTATTTTGATAATTCTCCCGCGAATTCCAGGTTTATGAGGCTTTTCTTGTTTGTCTGATTTATATATAATATTTCCATATAGATAATGTACTTAATGAAGCGTGCTATTAGGCTATTTACATGAAGGATCAAAACCTACTCTATACTGGACTTGCTACTGGTGCTCCGCGCCAACCCGCCCATGACCAGTGGAGGCCAGTTTTGCGATTTCTGACATATTCGAACATCACCCCCATTTCCCTTCCTATGGTTTATCAGTATAAATGATATACTGTTATCTTCGTAAATGTTTGTTCTATAATATTATCAAATAAAAAACATTAAACTACACTAAAGAAATGCCATTATAAGAGGTGAAGAAATATGCATGAACTTAAACTCTTCGCCATTTAATATTTTGCGAGAAAACATTTTAGATGAAACATATCAATAGAAGCGGATTTTCATTAGCTTTCCATTGATATATTTCGTTTTCTGATAAATGAATTACCACCATGCATAAATTAGCGTTAACTAAAAAAATAACACCATCAATCGGATCGGCAAGTAAAAAAAGTGTTCCATGAATACAGTAGACTATGGTTTATCAGTATAAATGATACACTGTTATCTTCGTAAATGATTGTTCTATAATATTATCAAATAAAAAACTGTAAAATACACTAAAGAAATGCCATTATGAGACTGAAGAAATATGCATGAACTTAAACTCTTCGCCATTTAATATTTTGCATGAAGACTTTTTACATGCAACATATCAATAGAAGCAGAATTTGATTAGCTTTCCATTGATATACGTATTTCATTTTCTGATAAATGAATTAGAACCATGCATAAATTAGCGTTAACTAAATATATGACATAATCAATCGGGTAATTTTCCCGATTGATGAGGTTATTTATTTAGTTAACGCTAATTTATGTATGGTTCTAATTCATTTATCAGAAAACGAAATATATCAATGGAAAGCTAATACAATTCCGCTTTTATTGATATGTTTCATGTAAAATGTTTTCTCGGAAAATATTAAATGGCGAAGAGTTTTCAGTTCATGCATATTTCTTCACTCTCGTAATGGCATTTCTTTAGTGTATTTTACAGTTTTTTATTTGATAATATTATAAAACAAACATTTACGAAGATAACGGTATATCATTTATACTGTTAAACCATAGGAAGGGAGATGGGAGTGATGTTTGAAATTGTCAGGAATCGCAAAACTGGCCTCCACTGGAAATATCCCAAAATGAGTAGCAAGTCCAGTATACAGTAGTCTTTGGAAGGATGTTAGTCATGCTCTATCAAGTCAACACTATTTCTGCGCAAAATATATATATTTTTTTAATTCTTGGGTTTGAGGCAATAATTGTGTTAGATAATTAAGCCAATATGTTTGTAGTATTTTTTAAACATGTTATCATGCTTGTTTCACGGTTTAAAGTTCTGGTTTGGCATATCCCTTATGTAGGTATTTTATTTTTTCATTTTCATTTTTTTTTTTATATCCTCTTAAGCTTAGATGTATAAAGGTTTTATGTTTCTTGATTTATTGGAAGGCTTTTTCATTCATTTAAGCCGTTATTTGCACCGTCATGATATCTGCATTGTGGAAAGTACTCTACCGTAGATAACACTATAGTCGCCAGTCACTTGCCACTGCACTAATGTCGCCAGGCACAATATATTACGAATTTTAGCATCACTAGACTTGTATGTGCCACTGAAGACATGTAGTGTGATGTACATAATATAAACTACTGGGCATGCCTCTTCAGTGGCACATAAAAGTCTAGTGATGCTAAAATTCGTAATATATTGTGCCTGGCGACATTAGTGCAGTGGCAAGTGACTGGCGACTATAGTGTTATCTATGGTAGGTGTTCTCCCTGTGAACCATAATTAGCCAAATTTTTGGTTTCTGGAAGTGAATTGTATCCCCACTACAAGCTGGCGTAGAAAATATTCAGACAACGTGCGTATAAGTTAAGGCCGGCAGAGAAAGCCCAGTCCTCTTTAATAATAACCGTTCCCCAACATCACTGCCCCTTAACAACAGCAAGAGCATGAATACTCTTCATCTTTAACCCCTTCACGCCCAGATCTTTCCTTTGCTATAAAAAAATGTTTGTTGTCGAGCCATAACATTTCGAAAAGTAACTGAATATACCAAATTAGTTAGTGGAACCAGGATACTAAACAGGTCATATCTATAAAATATTGCTTATATTAACTAAAAATCATCTAATGGTACCCAAATTACAATGGAAATTTCGTTCTGGGTCTCAAGGGGTTAATACAGTCGAAAATCAAAGGTTGTAGCAGTGATGGTATTGCTCAATAATATGAAATCACTGATGAAGTATTGCAAGCTGTGTAGCATGAGAGGCATCGGGCAGTACCACACACTCTCCAGGTTATTCCAGCCTCTCAACGTGAAGCCCAAGGATGCTACTGTGACCAAGGACCAAGCTATCTCCATATCTCAAAAGGTAAAGAGTTGGCAGTTCAGTTGTGGGTCGGGAGTCAGGCTTTTTTCATCGGCACTCCCTGACGTGTTTCTTCTTGCCGTCTGGGTCTTTAATTAGTTGTCTTCTCTTATTCTATATTTTTAGTTTCTTTCTCTTTCTTGCCTCTTATTTTCTCTGGTCATCCAAAAACTGTTGATTGTTCTTTTTGCTTCTTGGCACTGCTGTTAACCCCTTCACACCCAGATCTTTCCTTTGCTATAAAAAATTGTCTGTTGTGGAGCCATAAAATTACAAAAAGTAACTGAATATGCCAAGTTAGTTAGTCGACAAGGATACTAAACAGGTCATATCTATAAAATATTGTATATATTCACTAGAAATTGTCTAATGAACCCCTTCACGCCCAAATCTTTCCTTTATTATAAAAAATTGTCTGTTGTGGAGCCATAAAATTACAAAAAGTTACTGAATATATCAAATTAGTTAGTTGATAAGGATACTAAACAGGTCATATTATCTATAAAATATTGCATATATTCACTAGAAATTGTATAATGGTATCCATATTACAATGGAAATTACGTTCTGGGCCTCAAGGGGTTAAGGGAATGGCAGATGGTCTCGGTTTGTGAGTTATGGAAGTTTAGATTCTATATAGATTGTTTTTTTATTTGCAACAAAAATGACAAAAAAACAAATTGAACCTAATCGAACCTATACCTTACCTGGGGACTTGTGCGAGGTGACCCCCAGGAGTGGCGTCGTAGGTGGGCGAGGCAACGCGCCCCCCGGCTTATGCCCCCAATGATTGATATATATATATTGATATTGATAGGGTTATATTTTAAAGGCCATCCAAATATTTGTATTTCTGTACGTGTGCACAACTTTTTCTGAGCGTGTCCTCTTGTCACTGATCCCCAGCTGTTGATGGACACCGGGGTCATCAGCCTGAGAAGCAATGGTATGTTTGCTCTGTTGCCTCTGGGCCAGAGAGTGATGACAAAACTCATCAAGCTGATGGACACAGAGATGAGCTGTATTGGGGCTCAGAGGTTATCCCTGCCGCTGCTCACAAGTGGAAACCTCTGGAAGAAAACAGGTAATTGTACATTATTCAATCAACATACTGTATATAAATTTCAGTAAATATCTATTATTGTTGGGTAAATCATACTCTGGTTACCCTTTGGAGAAGTTTTCTGAAGAGCTGATCTATTTGCATCTGACAACAAACTGCTTGTTATTCTCAGCCTTACATGTCTGGAATCAAATAGAATTAAAGGATTTGATCATATATATATATTTTTTTTTTTTTTTTTTTTTTTTTTTGAGATATATATATATATATATATATATATATATATATATATATATATATATATATATATTATATATATATATATATATATATATATATATATATATATATATATATATATATATATATATATATATATATATATATATATATATATATATATAATCAGTGAATGTTACTTTCCTTGCCTTGCAGGACGATGGGAATCTACGGGACAGGAGTTACTGACCCTGCTGGATCGCCATGGCAAAGAATATGTCCTGAGCCCAGTATGTAGTGCATGGTGTGTTAACCCCTTCACGCCCAGATCTTTCCTTTGCTATATAAAATTGTCTTGTTAGTCCTAGGATTAAAAAAAGTAGCTTAATATACAAGATAAGCTAGTCGACCAGGATACTAAACAGGTCATATCTATAAAATATTGCTTATACTCACTAAAAATTGTCTAATGGTACCCAAATTACAACGGAAATTACGTTCTGGGTCTCAAGGGGTTAAGTCTGTATTGTAGCGATATTAATGATTTTATGTCTATTTTCTTGCTTTATTATAGTACTATATACTAATGAGAAAGGGGAGTCAATGCGGAGTCAAAAGGAAGTTTTAAAAGGAGGCTAGATAATTTAATGGATGGGGATGAATCTCAGGTCATTGTAAACGATAGTGTTAAAACTAAAGACTTGACGAGACGTACGTTTAGGAGGAGAAAAAGGGACTGGTTGTTTGGCGGAACACAAGGACAATCTGAGAAAAGAAAGATGTTTAAATAGCACAAAGTAAAGCTTCCCTCATAGAATTACAGGTGCATGAAATGGTTTAGAAAAAGAAGTGATAAATGCAAAGTGTGCATCAATTTAAGGAAAATCTAAAGGAATACATGTACATAGACAGGGCCACATGAGTAATTGAGTATAGTATAGTATCCTACAACTAGGTAAACACAAAACACACACACATTCATAGAAATATCCCTCATATAAATGTAGAAGTTTGGAATGGACTAAATGAGGAAGTGATATCGGCAAAGAATGTGCACCAGTTGAAAGAAAGACTGGATAAATGTAGATACGGAGACGGGACCACACGAATGTAGCTCAGGCCCTGTAAAACACAACTAGGTAAATACACACATTAAAATCTTAAAGACTATAAATATTCATGTTTTCCTTCGTTGTCAGACTCATGAAGAAGCAGTGACAAATTTGATGTCAGAAATGTATCCATTCTCCTTCAGACAACTGCCTCTGCGCTTGTACCAAATCGGCAGTAAATTTCGAGATGAAATGAAGCCACGATTTGGACTGATAAGGTATGACCCGTGTGGTGGTGTTGGTATTATTCCCTGTTTTTATTTTCTAATCCTCACAATAAATTTTCTACTTATGGTAAAGATGTCAGAATCAAAGATTTTTTTTTTTTTTTAGCATTTTAGATGCCGAGTTATATTTTGTAATTATCAGTGTTTGCAGATGAATACTAATAATTGCTTGATTGTTTACTATACGAGCAGCAGCAGCAGGAACAACAATAGTAGTAGTAGTAGTAAAATATGGTAGTAGTAGTAACAGTATAGGTAGTGGTTTTGATAGTAGTAGTAATAGCAGTAGTAGTAGTAGTAGAATATGGTAGTAGTAGTAACAGTATAGGTAGTGGTATTGATAGCAGTAGTAGTAGTAGTAAAATATGGTAGTAATAGTAACAGTATAGGTAGTGGTATTGATAGTAGTAGTAGTAGTAGTAAAATATGGTAGTAGTAGTAACAATATAGGTAGTGATATTGATAGTAGTAGTAGTAGTAGTAGTAAAATATGGTATAGTAGTAACAATATAGGTAGTGATATTGATAGTAGTAGTAGTAGTAGTAGTAGTAGTAGTAGTGTAGTCGTAGTCTCAAGTCTCAGTAGTAATATAAATAGCATATACAATAATAAAATTTACTTTCAGATCCAGAGAATTTGTAATGAAGGATTTGTACACGTTTGATGGCTCAGAGGAGGCGGCGCGTGACACCTATGAGGAAATAGGTGGTGCTTACAACCGCATATTTCAGCGCCTTGGAATTCCTTATCTTAGAGGTAAGTAGTTAACCCCTTGAGACCCAGAACGTAATTTTCATTGTAATTTAGCTACCATTAGATGATTTTTAATTAATATAAGCAATATTTTATAGATATGACCTGTTTAGTATCCTTGTCGACTAACTAATTTGGTATATTCAGTTACTTTTCGTAATTTTATGGCTAACAGACAATTTTTTATATAGCAAACAAAAGATCTGGGTGTGAAGGGGTTAAGTGAACACAAAAGTTTTTCACAATTTCTCTTATATTCTGAAGTGGTTTTGACAAATCTTTCAAATGCTATCATGGTTGCGGAAAAAAACCGGATAACTAGGTTAGTCTCACGTGGTAGCTTGCTTACGCCAGTTTATTTGTTATTGTATTACCAATTAAGTTATTGTAAATGGATGGATCTACAATTGTATCCCTGGAATTTCCACTTATCTAGTGAAAAAAAAACTTTAGGATTTGTGGCTGCTGACAAATATTCCACAATTGAGACTATCAGTTTTTTGTGATTTTGCCGCAAAACTATGAGTTGTAGAAGAAAACTTATCGAATTAACAAATATTCATCTTGAGGTTTTCTACATGATGCAATAATCGGTTTGTCAAAATAACTCATGGTTGTCGAGAAAATTTATATTTTGTATAAATGTACGAATATGCTATTTTCTCGGTTATTTATCAATCAATATTTTTTTGCTTTTCGCCAAATGATAGCCCTTGATTTACTTCATATTTACTTATCTATACATGTTGCACGAATCTGCCATAGTTTTATAGTTATTGAAAAAAAATGTGATTAAAAAAGATATTCAAGGCAAAATTTGCAATATTTTTTGAAAAATAGATTTACTTGCAAATTAGTTCCAAGTAGTTTTCGGGCATGCTGAACACGAATATGGAATAAGTTCTCAGTTACATTGATTAGAAGTCCCTATTTCAGCCAATTCACAATGACATGATACATCCAGATATTCCTTAACCAGTCGGGTGCTAGCGACGTAGATCTACGTCGGCAGGGCGGATCACCCCCAGTGCCAGCAACGTAGATTTACGTCGGCTTAATTAAAAATTAATTTCGGCAAAACTAATCACTTATTATTTTCCATTTCCACATAGGGTTACACATGTACTCTTTGAGCGATGTGGCAACAATATAGCATGTGGATAAGGCTGCACTTACACCAAGCGGGTCGAGTCGAATCGAGTTGAGTTGAGTCAAGGAGAGTAATTGTCATAACGAGTGAAGACTCGTTGTGATTCGAATTGACTACTCTACTCGAATTGTTTGGTGTAAAACGAATCCTAAGGTGTGCGTAGGTGACTATAGGGATAAGAGATTGATGGCGTTTCAGTATGTTTTGTCACCACGAGTGCTATTATGTCTCATCCTATAAAGCGAATTTTGACAGACTCTTGAGTTGGTTGAAGAAGTTTTTAGGGAGAACCTAAGTGACTTTGATTCTGACGACTCTTTTGACGACTCTTGTGATGACCATGACTACGTGCAATGATCAGAACCGTCGTCGAGTGGTGAGGAGAGTGAGGTACCCTCGCCACGCAAGATGGTGTACGATGTTTACCGGAAGGCATCGGCCCCTATGCGTCGCCTCCACCTTCAAGGCGATGATGAAGACGATGTGAACGAACCCCAGACATCATCGGTGTCCACATGGCTGGCCAGTCCAGTGACCATGCAACGAAAATCATTACCAGGAAAGCCACCTCTGAACAAGGGAACGAGAGTGAGTGGTGGTGGGCCTCTTGTCACCCAAGGGTCTGCCCCTTCCTCTCCCTTCCCCGCTGATGCCGACATGCCCTCACTAATATTACACTATTTGAAAATGATTATTAGATTATGAAAATGTATTTGCAGTCTGTATACTTCAAGGGTTGAAATGTAGTCACTAGTCATGCATCACACTCAAACAATAAACTCTATGGATAAAAAAACTAAATTAGCAAAAAATTTCATAGCGAATTTTGACATGAAAAATAAATATGTTAAGGGTTTGTTTGTCATTATATTGTTAATTTAACCAATAGACCACAAATAAAATAAAAAAAGAAATTCGAAAATCGGCTGGCACTGGCGTAGGTCAACGACCAAAACTTAGGCAGCACCCGACGGGTTAAAAAACACAAATTAGACAAAACTTACTACAAGAGATAAAAATAGGATAGGAATTGCTAGATTAATCATTACTTCAATACAATGATCAGTATTACTATTTTCAGTATAGTATTATTATATTAATCCGTATTTGAACCACCCATGCAATTGTCAAAGTACTTATAAAAACCTAGGAATACTATAGCAATCCTGTGGGACTTCTAATGCCCTCCCATGACTCCTGTAGGATGCGTGAAGGAGCGAAGAGGCCCATGAAGGACTCTGAAGGAAAGGATACAGAGCGAAGGATACTTTAAAAAAATAGTTCTTCCTCCCTTTCTTCTCCTCCTTCTCCCCCTCCCCCTCCCCCCTCCATCCTCCTCCTCGTCCCTCCTTCCCTCCCCCCCCTTCTTCCTCCCCCATCCCACCTTATTCCTCTGCCTATCGTATTTATATGATAATTATTGTATATCTGGTCACGCTGGGCAGCCGCGGCACGCACCGCATGGGAGAGGTCGGACTCCCACTAGTAAGGCTAAGATTAATTCAAACTTGCTCGAATTATGGAAAGTTATTGATGTTTTGAACTGGCCTGAAACAGGTCAAATTATCTGAAGTTTGAATTATACGGGTTGATTTAGAGAGTGTTTACTGTACTACTACTATCACCAATGTTACCTACCAACTCCAAATGTTTGATTGACCTCCAGTCAACTTTCCGGTATCTATCTACCCCTCCTTAACCCTCCAGGCATGAGGGTCAAGCACGGGTAGATAAATATTCACCACTTTGGGAACCCCTGGATTACGGCATGCTATGATTACCTTGTTTTACATAAGAACATCAGAAAATAAGGAAGCTACAAGAGGCCGCGAGACCTAAACGAGGTAGTTCCTGTTACTTAATACTACCTACATCCACCTTTCATCCCCATCCATGAAATGATCTAGCCTCCTTTTAAAGCCCCTAATGACTCAGCACTAACTACCTGTCTACTGAGTCCATTCAAATAATTTACCACCCTATTTGTGAACCAGTTTTTCCCAATTTCTTTTTTAAATCTACGCTTTTCCAGCTTGAATCCGTTACTTCTTGTTCTACCCTGATCTACCCTTTTCTCTTTTGAATCCCCACATGTATAAACGGAGGGGTTTTGTACAGTAGGCAAGCTTATTCTATGAGTTATTATCTTCAACAGTGACTGGTGACTGCGGAAATATAGGCGGCAACCATTCTCACGAGTACCACTACGTGTCCCTTCAGGAGAAGACACTTTGCTCCTCTGTGACTCATGTGGCAACTCCAAAAATGCTGAACTAGTTTCATCGGATGAGGTTGACTGTTGTGACAAGTGTGGGAGTCCTGTGCGTCAAGTTACAGGCATAGAGGTAAGAATACTGTACATGTGGCCATGCAGATATGCTCTTAACCCCTTCACACCCAGATCTTTCCTTTGCTATAAAAAATTATGTTGTCGAGCCACAGAATTACGAAAAGCAACTGAATATACCAAATTAGTTAGTCGACAAGGATACTAAACAGGACATATCTATAAAATATTACTTATATTCACTAAAAATTGTCTAATGGTACCCAAATTACAATGGAAATTACGTTCTGGGTCTCAAGGGGTTAGTTCATGGATTACTACGTACTTACTTGTTATCCCTGCTTACACCCGATGGACCTGGTGCTTTCCAGCTTTCATCCCTTTCAATGCTCTTTCTACCTCCTGTTCTACTATTTTCTTTTTCTATTTTCCATTGGACATTCCACCATTTCATCCTCCAGCTCATTGTTATTTTCTACGTTCAGCATCTCTCAAAATATTCTCTCCATCTTTCTCTCGCCTCCCTCTCCACCGCCTTGATTTCTCCGTTTTCGTCCTTGACATTCTTTGCTCCTTGTAAATCTTTCTACTCTTTTCTCATCTGCTTAGCTACTCTGAACATCTTCTGGCTTCCTTCTGCTGTGTTCAGAGTAGTATAGAAAAACAGTGTAGTGAAGGGTAGGGTAACTTTAACCCTATGCCTTTTTCTTTCTAGGAACAAAATATCCAAACTCTAACATATTTTACCAGAATATGACTATAGTCTATTTTTTTTAACAAGGCAAAAATTCCATTCTATCTTAAGGTCTTATGCCTATAATTATGCCTATGTTTACCTGATAATATGGTTAACTATGATAAAATACAACTGAAATTTAGAAGAACCGTAGTATTCCCTTCTGGCATCAGATATCAGTCAGTAAGCAGCAAGGGACAGGATTTTTTGCCTCGTTAAAAAAAAGACTCTAATGATATTTTTCTAGTACTCGTAATAATGACGCAATGAATATTCCTCTTTACAGGTGGGACATACATTCCTCCTTGGAACCAAATATTCAAAGACCCTGAATGCCTTGTACCAGAATGAGTCTGGCAAGCCGGAGGTGCTGCAGATGGGGTGTTATGGCATAGGCTTGTCCCGTGTCTTGGCCGCCAGTGTGGAGGTGCTGGCTCGGGCCGGGAACGTTAAGTGGCCCTGGGAAATTGTGCCCTTCAAAATTTGCCTGATTGGCCCAAAGGTGAGAGGCTAAAATGTTTGAATAGAATAAGCACAAAATTTATGTCTTTGCGGCTTTATAATTTCTATTTTTTCTACTCGGGAACATAGTGGCCGTGGGAAATTGTGCCCTTCAAAATTTGCCTGATTGGTCCAAAGGTGAGAAACTGAAATATTTGAATAGAATAAGCACAAAATTTATGTCTTTGCAGTGTTATAATTTCTATTTTTTTAAACTGGAACATAAAGTGGCGTGGGAAATTGTGCCCTTCAAAATTTGCCAATTCTTTTTCTTTTCTTTTTTACATTTATGCCTATAGCGCCTGTAGGCAGTGACCCAGGGGTGGGATGGTAGGCCCTGGAGTTCACTTGAGGGCTGTGATGGTTGGCCCTTGCCCTTGGTGGCGCAGGCAGGATTTTTATAGTGACGCCTATAATTAGAGGCTCATGCCGCCTCCCTGTGTCCTCCGATGTACTCACAATCGAAGGTAGAGTTAATGGACAGGGCATGTGGGTGTTCTTAGGCCACTCGACGGTGCAGAAAGATTTTAAGTGGATTTATGGGTCTCACTCGGGCTCGAACTTGGGTCTTCGAGAACGCCACTCGGTGACGCTAACCACTCTGCTACCGCCTCCCCAAATAATAATAATAAGCACAAAGTTAATATCTTTGCTGCTTTATCAGTACTTTATTTATTTCTCCAGTATTTTTTTTTATAATCCAGCATCGCAATATCTCTGAATTTACTTCTTGTTTGTTTCCCTTCTTCTCTGAACCATTTCTTGGATCAATTTTTTCTTGACTTCCAGTTTTTGTGATATAGTTTTTACAGGAACTACCACTTGTAGGTCTCGCGGCCTCTTGTAGCTTCCTTATTTTCTTATGATATATGTACTTATTATGCATCAAGTTTTGTCTCATTCCTTTAAACTCTTTACAGGAACTACCACGTGTAGGTCTCGCGGCCTCTTGTAGCTTCCTTATTTTCTTATGTTCTATGTTATGTTCTCTCTCTCTATCTCTCTCTCACACACACACACTCCCCCCTCTCTCTCTCTCTCGCTCTTACAGGAACTACCACGTGTAGGTCTCGCGGCCACTTGTAGCTTCCTTATTTTCTTATGTTCTATGTTCTTATGTTCTCTCTTTCTGTTCTTATGTTCTCTTTCTCTCTGTCTGTCTCTCTCACACACACACTCCCCCTCTCTCTCTCTCTCTCTCTTTCTCTCTCTTACAGGAATTACCACGTGTAGGTCTCACAGCCTCTTGTAGCTTCCTTATTTTCTTATATTCTATGTTCTTATGTTCTCTCTGTCTGTCTCTCTCTCACACACACACTCCCTCTCTCTCTCTCTATCTCTCTCTTACAGGAACTACCACGTGTAGGTCTCACAGCTTCCTTATTTTCTTATGTTCTATGTTCTTATGTTCTCTCATGACAGAAAGGGAGCAAGGAGGGTGGTGCGGCCTCCTGGGTGGGGCATTTAGCAGAGGTGTTGAGCAGCACGTCAGCCCTACAGGACGAGGTGGTAGTGGACGATAGGGACCGACTCACTATAGGTAAGCGTGTGATGGAGGCCAAGAAGAGTGGGTACCCTTTCATCGTTGTGGTGGGAAAGAGGGCCTGCGAGATGGTGCCGATGTTTGAGGTGCTGGATTGTGTTAATGATGAGTCACAGTTCCTCTCTCATAAGATGTTAATGAGCTGGGCGAGTCAATTATCATGAAAACTTCTGCTGGATTGTGTTAATGATGAGTCGTAGGTCATCTCTCACAAGATGTTACTGAGCTGGGCGAGTCAATTATCATGAAAACTTCTGTTTCAATTGATTTTTTAGAATTCATGTTTTTTTTTTCTTTTTTCATTGAAGCCTATAGCGCCAGTAGCTATTTATTATATCTGTCTGGAGGGATGTGATGGTTGGCCCTCCGCCCGTTGGTTGGTGCAGGCTGGATTTTTATAGTGACATCTGAAGTGTCTATGTGGCTGTTTAAGTAGGAGACGTTCAGTAATTCTATCTATGTACCTTTGATGCCCATTCCCATTCCTAAGAACTCTGTCAAGGGAATGGCCGTGACAGAAGAGTCTCAATTTATTCTTGTCCTTACACACCCTCCTTGCATGCTCTCATTCCTCTCGCCCCTTTCTCTCACATAGTACTCTTCTTCTTTCTGTTTAGCGTCAGTTTTTCCCATAATTCTTATGAGGTTAGACGGCCGATGATACGCTTCCAACTATCTATCCGTTGCCTCAACTTCTTCAATGCTGCCAGATCCTCTTCAACACACTGCCTCCATGTCTTCCTTGGCCTGCCCGGTGGACGGCGACCTGGAACTTCCACTCTAACAGCTCTCCCCAATGCCTCACCACCTTCTTTCCTTTTCACGTGCCCAAACCACCTCCATCACTTACTCACAGCACTGTACTCAGCTCCTTCAATCCACATTTTCTTGCCACCTCTTCACTTCACCATTCTCTTGCATACTCTCTTGGTCATTTCACTTTTTCATTTCTTCATACAGGGAGGTCCCAAAGATACGAGCAGTTAGGTTCCACCTGGCATACTCGTAAAGCGAAATCTCGTATAACGAAACACATAACTAATGGTAAGATATAGGTTTGGTTCCAGGACCCCATCAATTAAAGAAAAAAAAAAAATTTTTCAAGCTAAAATAAACTATATCAAACACAACAAACACACAGCGTCTATATTACCCACACTGTACTACCTATTCTGTAGAAAAAACATTCTGAAAGAGAAAATAGTACACAAAATAACATAACTGCACATTAATTAAACATAAAACATGCATAACAAGCAAAAAAGACGTTGTAATGTAGGGGACGCCGCGTGATACAAGAGAAGGTAGTGTAGTGGTCCCAAGGTTGGGGCCGCACACCTGGCTAATTACCCCTAAAGGTCAGGCCGCCCCATATGCTTAATTACCCTTCAGGTCACGCCTTGCTAGGGGTGACCTGACAGCGGTCCCAAGGTTGGGGCCGCACACCTGCTAATTACCCCTAAATGTCAGGGCGTGCCATATGCTTAATTACCCTTTAGGTCACGGCTTGCTATAGTCAATTCAAGAACGCTAGAGCCACATGCCCCTCCCACGAGGTGGAGCTTCTCATATCCTGATTTCCTCTTGATTGGGTGATGGCGTGATGGAGGGTTTGCCGTCAAAATGTACACTAAACACTTCCCCAGCCCTGTGGTTCCCTTCCCCACTCCCAGATAACGGTCTGATCTCCCAGGCTCCCACATCCCTTTGTTAATCCCTTAATTTGTCCTTGACTCCTTTCTTTCTCTCCTAGAAGAAAGGACTCCTGTCCTTTCTTCAACTTGTTTAGCTAAAATGAGACCCGTAAAGCACACAAAAGTAAAATACAGCCCTTGTTGAATTATTATAGTTAGGGTGAAATTCTCGTGGCAACAGCGCTAGGTGTTCGCGTCTCACCTGTGACCTGAAATATCGTCTGGGTCGCGAGCCGCAGGTAATTACCTCCCACATGCCCCTGTTAATCCCTTAGGACCTTGACTCACGTCTCTCTCTCTCTCTCTCTCTCTCTCTCTCTCTCTCTCTCTCTCTCTCTCTCTCTCTCTTCCACACACACACACACACCACAGTTATATAAATAACAGAAAAATAAAAATTTTATATCTACTTAATGACCTCGCTCCCCTAATTATTAGTCATTTTTAAAGCTTATGATGCAATTATGACATCAGGAAGAGGAGGAAGGAGAAAAATTATTGAATCAGTTGTATTTTTTTTTTCTCTCTCTCTCTCTCTCACGTCTATTCCGATGTGGTGACCTGCTATATCGCCTCAAGGCATGGCCGGGTAGGGAGCCTGAGGCCTGAGGTCATTAGCGCTGGGGGGGACAGGTCAGGTTAAGGGTTTACTTGTTTCACCTCTAAAAGGTGACAGGCGACTCTCAGTTGACTCTCTTCACCTCCCTCACTCAGAATTTAACGAACCTTTATATTTCCCTCTCAATATCTCGTCTTCATGAAGAGTATCTGGCTTACTTTTGTGTCCATGTGATAACACATTTACTAACGATGGTGAATCTAGGACTTTCATGCACTCAAAGCAAATATATGGTGTGTTTTTAAAGAAATAACGAAGGACTGTAGGATGCCCGATTTCCACTGAATTTTTTCAACCAATAAGAGACCATAGCGAAGCTGGCCTGGCATGCTCCTCCTCGGGGGAGGAGAGTTTGGCTCTAAGGTTCTTGAATTGACTATAGGGGTGACCTCACTGGGGTCAACCAAATCCCCCTTTGTCCAACCCGGGAGTGGTAGGGCGCGCATTTTGAACTTGATAATTTTACTCACCCCAGTTTGAATGTCGTATCATTGGATTTTCGATCTCGTATATTGAAAATAGACCCTAATTTACACATCTCGTATCATCGGATTCTCGTATACCGAATGCTCGTATAACGGGACCTCCCTGTACATGCCAGAGATCCAACCATTTTCCTAATTGTAGATCTTGCCCTCGTCTCACATTCTGCACTTGTATCCTTGCAAATTGAACCAACATGCCTAAATTCTTTAACCTCATCCAATTTTTCTCCATTCAGCCTCACTTCACATTCCTTTGAACAACATTCTTATCTTACTCTTTATGAACTCTTAAACTCGGCTACTTCGCTATTACTACTTTAAAAAACATCACCTTATCTTATCAGCTTACCTATTCATCCTCGGGTTAAGTCTTCTGCATACACTATCAAATACGTTTACAAGTTTCTGTATCTATTTTCTGCCACCAGAACTGGATCATCTGCGTAAAGAATTGTAATCGGCAACCATGTACTTACCATTCACTTACATTTCCATCAGCATCACAACTTTTGCTTTCATTTCTCTTATTACACCACCCTTATTATAACACTCTTTACCATCTCACTCTTATTATAACACTGCCCTTGCATAGTTAAGCAGCCACAGGGACACACACACGTTAGGCCTTCCAAAGAAACGCTCCATGAAATGTGGACGAGAAAAATAAAGTTTTTTATCCAAACCTACGTTTATGCCCACGTCCATTTGTTCCACAATGATTTGCGATTCAGTAGTGTAATTTTTTCTATAACTCTAAAAGAATAAGAAGAGAAAGAAGATGAAAATAGAATCAATTTTATTGAAATTTTTTCCATAACTTACCATGTCACAAGTAATTATTTCTCATTACATGTACATATATGTACAGTGTTAACTCTCTATAACAGAATAATTCAGCCAACCCCCTCTCCGTTATGGGGAATTTTCCGCTATAAAGAGTGTTTGTCGGAACCCATTGCTACAGCACCAATTTTTGGGTATTGTGTGAGTGTGGGTGTGATCTGAAGCCCACACACAGATGCTACAACACTGTAAACGCATTTCTATGCATAAAATATAGCAGCACAAATACGTATATGTATAATTGATAGTAAACACTCCCTTATAAATTTGTGGGTCTGCACTTCTTTGCAGAATCATGCCGGGCACAGGTACCCATGCAGGCTTCTGACGGAAAATTGTTCTCCATTACGCAAAATTCCATTATAGGGAATTTTCATAACGGAATGGAATTTTTCTGCTGTAGAGAATTCTGTTACAGGGAGTTTCCACTGTATGTATAAAATGTTGCATGCAATTAATTATATTTCTTTACATATTTTCTCCTATAATGTACATACTAATTATGTATCTTGTTAAGGTTATATAATATGCCAAGCATAATTGATGAAACAATAATAAATGTACATTTGAGCTGCAAGGAATTCTTAACTCCATTTAATATCTCCATGTTATCCTTTTATCTTAGCATCACTGCAACCTGTTCCATGCTTCCCTTTTATTCTTATCAGCAGTGAATCTATCCCTCCTTATCCTAACATCACTATTACCTGTTGTCCTTTTATTCTTATCAGCAGTGAATCTATCCCTCCTTATCCTAGCATCACTGTATTACCGTTCCCGCTTCCTTTTATTCATATCAGCAGTGAATCTATCCCTCCTTATCCTAACATCACTGTATTACCTGTTGTCCTTTTATTCATATCAGCAGTGAATCTATCCCTCCTTATCCTAACATCACTATTACCTGTTGTCCTTTTATTCTTATCAGCAGTGAATCTATCCCTCCTTATCCTAGCATCACTGTATTACCTGTTTTCCTGCTATCCTTTTATTCATATCAGCAGTGAATCTATCCCTCCTTATCCTAGCATCACTGTATTACCTGTTTTCCTGCTATCCTTTTATTCATATCAGCAGTGAATCTATCCCTCCTTATCCTAACATCACTGCATTACCTGTTTTCCTGCTATCCTTTTATTCATATCAGCCATTACTCTCGTCGTCGTGATCTGATTCCAGGCAAGTAACATCCAATGCCTCCACATGACCTTTGCCCCGACCCTGCGTCTGTGTCCGGCAAAGTCTTGAACTAATGCCTCTCGGAACACTACCATCCGCACTGTCCATATGAATCCCTTTCTGGCGAGCCGTACCTTCCGTCACTCCACTATTGTGATGCGACAGGTTAAGCGACTCATGGCTGGGATGTATTTTTGTACTCACTCTCAACTGCGTCTTCCCATATTTTCCAAACGATGTAAAATTATCATCAAAACTTTCTGATACATCCTTCAAAAACTTTTCCAGCGTTCCGCCGTCATCCATCAAATCAAAGGAATGATTGCCCAAAGTTGAGTTCCATTTATGAGTCAGAGTTTCAATTTCTGTTTGACAACTTTCGATGTCTGTAAATGCGTCAAGATTAATACCTTTGTCAACAGATACTTTTCGTCCTCTCGTGATTTCAGTTCGAGGTCTTGGTCTTGCGCCTTTGGAGTGATTTGTTTCATGCCGGCAGTCAGCGTCCCTGGTGCCTTGCTCTTGTTGGTGCTGCAAAACCTCCCACTTAGTTTCTTCATCATTATTATAGACGGAACTTCTTGACTCACTATCTTCCAGCTGCCACGCCTCATCATTGCTGTATGAATAGTTCTGAAAGGGAAGCATCAAAATGAGTAATTCCTCCTAATTCACATACGTACAGCACTGCATAAGTATTCTAGCGCCATAGAATCTCTCCCTTAAACTTTTCAAATAGTCTGAGCTCCAATGTTTACCCCATGATTATAATGTTTTGTTGAAGGAGTTGTAGCTGTGCCCGAGATGTTGAGTAGAATGGACCCCAGACATAAGTACTACGTCACACGCGGAGCACCGTGGCGCCGGGGTACCCCTTGGCCTCCTCCACGCTGGATTGTCTCTTACAGATACAACCCGATGGGAAGGATCGGTTTCAGGGTAGCGTGCCACATGCCCATATAGTCGAAGTTGGCGCTGACGGACTATGCAGGTAATAGGCCTCGATTCAGTCTCGCGGTGCAATCGCTGATTTGACACGTAATCATCCCAGTGATACCCCATGATTCTGCGAAGACACTTATTACCAAAGGCATCGATTTGCCTCTTCAAGTCGCTTTAGTGTCCATGTCTCATAATTGCCACATGACAGTCAGGACAGCATGCAACCCGCGGATCATGGCCTCACCCCCAGCTTTGAGGAGCTCCGCACTGATATTACAGACACCAGCTGCCTTTCCACCCCTCAACTTTGCTACAGCCTCTCTGACTTCGTCAAGAGAGGGAGCGGTTTCGTCAATGGGAGGATCAGCATCCTTATGATGAGGAGGGGGAAATCTAGATTCAAGAAGGCCTTAATTAATACATACCAAACATACTTACATCATCTTCAGAATCCTGTAGGTCTGAGTAACTGGAATGAAAGTCATCCAGTTTGTTCACCCGGTCCATTATGAGGCCCAGGGCGTCGGCCAGGCTCTCCAGGCCGCTCATCACCTGCTGAATCTGCAGCTCCAGCTCAGCCATGTAAAAGTCCTGTGATAAGAATTATGTTGCATTAATTTCCTATCGGCATACTACTTCCAATTAAAATTTGTTTTCATGCTTAACCCCTTCACGCCCATTAATATATAAAATAGTCTGTTAGCCATAAAATTACGAAAAGTAGCTTAAATATACCAAATTAGCTAGTGGACAAGGATACTAAACAGGTCATATATATTACATATTGCTTATATTCACTAAAATCGTCTAATGGTAGCCAAATTACAATGGAAATTACGTTCTGGGTTTCAAGGGGTTAATTTCCTATCAGCTTACTACTTCCAAGTCAAATTTGTTTTCATGCTTAAACTCCAATCAAAATGCCACATTGGTATAAAAATTGGTTACTAATCAAGATGATGTGACTTGATGAACCATCCTTAGCGTTAATGTGGTTACCATAATCTAAAAAACAGCTGGTTAGAACACAATGTAAAAGAAATACCATATCAATATTATTACAATGCTACCACATTCAATTGTATGACCGTTATTTTGGAACATAAATAGATCGTACAGTTTGTATGGCGGGACAGAGCAAACTCAATATTTTTTTATTACTATAACACCATAAACAGCTACACATTTCCAAATTCAAATGTTTTAAAATATCATACAGAAAAGAAACTCAAATACACGGTCACCATTCATGATATCAGCAGTGGAAAAGTATTTCTCACTTGATATGCTGTACAAAATGCACATAAGTCAATCATAATTTAAAATACATATATGAAGAAAGGATTATAATCCACAAGAATTTTCAGTCTTATGTCATCTCCGTGGTGTAGTGGGTAGTGTGCCTGGCTATGAATATGCGGGCCCTGGATCGAATCCCGGCCAGGACAAGTCGGCGGCCAGCCCACCCAACTGAACATCCTTCCTTTCGGGGTTGGTTGATAAATGGGTACCTGGGGAAACCTGGGAAAAGGTAACTGTGGTATCCCGGATGTCACACTAGCCTGTGTCCCGGGGTAACGGTTTCTCACCCACCACAGGCTCAAATGCTAATGCCACGGAGATGAGCACTGTGGCCACGCGTAGCATAGCGTATGCCCCCATCATTACCTTTCAGTCTTATAACAGTACTACTTACCGGAGGAGTGTTGTCAGCAGGCTGGTTTTCTTCCTCTTTCTTTTTCCGGCGAATTCTGTGAAGAAGGGAGTGGTAGCGCTCCTTCAAGCACAGCGTCACGTCATTCCACGAGACATCCACCCTGGGTGTGAAGCAGATATTCTTAACTTCACTTCATTTCATGCTTGAATCTCAGGCAAGAGAGAGAGCATTGGATGACTCCCAAACTTTCACTCATTGTTGTCTCATCAAGGGAGACGTGTATTCCCAAACTACCTGTCATATTAGCACATCAATATCAATACTTCACGATCAATATGGTATTGGAGTAATTAGGGAAAGTACTGATTTTTTTTGTACTATTTTTCATCAGAAATAAGACACTAATTCTAGGCTAACTCTAACATCATGATACAACTTACCCCGGTTTATCAACGATTGTCTTCCGAGCATATAGGAAGGCGGCCACATAGAGCGCCCGCATCAGCTGGTACAGGAAGATGTAGGTGAGGAGGTAGTACAGGTAACCCAAGCAAGGGACCAGCCCCACCGCATTGTCCTCGAGGGCTGCAAATAAGAACATAAGAACATAAGCTGACGTTTCGGCCAAAGCTGCTGGTAAAATATTTTCAAGTCAGTTTTCAGTACTGCACAAATATAATCTATACAAATATAAATATACAAATACAAGTATACAATACAAATATACAAATATAGGACTCCTACAAATATAATTTAATATTTTTTTAAGTAGCAGAAAAATAGGATCGGTGAAGACAGTTTGATGGTGTTAGAGGGAGAGATATGAAGGAAGTAGAGGGGGCAATTTTGAAAGCATAAGAACATAAGAAAATAAGGAAGCTACAAGAGGCCGCGTGACCTACACAAGGTAGTTCCTGTTACTTAACACTACTGTACTACCTACATCCGCCTTTCATCCCCTTCCATGAAATTATCTAGCATCCTTTTAAAACTCCCTATTGACTCCGCACTAACTACCCCACAACCGAGTCCATTCCAATCATTTACCACCCTATTACATACAGAAATGAGCAAATTATTATTAAATAGTACAGAAAAAGGGACTTTGGTAACCACAATAAGGGGAATAAAAACAGGTGATGAAGGAGTCTAAATAAGTGTATGATAATAAAATGAATATCAATGGTTCTGTCAGATAAACTTACTTCTTAGAAATGGCAACCGCAGCATGACAATCTTGATGATGGTGAGAATGGTCTCTGTGTGTGAGCGGAACTCCCACATGAAGGTGCTGAACCAGATCAGTCCCAGGCTCATCAGGGCCATCAGGAACACCAACACACACCCACTGGGGAGGAACATTAGCTAAGTTAGCTATTGAATAGTAAATAATTGTTAAAACATCATCTTTCCCTAGATCCTATTCTGCATAGCTGTAGATAGGGAGTGTTTTTATATATATTTTTTTATATTGGAGCCTATAGCGCCTGTAGGCTTATGGAGTCTTGATGTTGGTTGATCTTGCCCGTTAGTGGCGCAGGCTGGATTTTTTTTTTATAGGACACCTGTGGTCTTAGATGAAGATCGCGTTTTCTATGATGTTTGGATCTTCAGTCAGGATCATGCTGCCCCTAGAGTTTCTCCATCACACTCGCAATCAAAGACCAGGTAATTGCTGCATGCGGGTTTTCATGAGAGTTTGGCCAGGCTCGGACTAAACAGCGCCATATTGCCTCTATGCTCCATTTCTTCCAGTTCTGTATATTGTAATAAAGATGTTACAAATCATTACAAAGTATCATTAGCATCTTAAATGACATCTTATGAAGGCCAAAGTGAACAGACGCTGCGGGAATGCGGAATGGGAGGCAGTGGAGGCAGGTTGCGAGTGCGGGTATAGAGGCAAGATGGCGTCGAGTGGCCAGACTCTCCCTATCTACGGCTCTGCTATTCTGTTTTCCATAACAAATACCTCACCTGATAATTTTCACATCCTTCCAAGCCCCGGCGAGTATAAGGCCCATGTGGTAGGAGCGGGGGACGTACTTAAGAAGACTGAGGCAGCGTAGGAGGTGGACTGCCAACGTGCACCCAATCAGACACTGCAAAACCTGTCAGGGAGAATACAGCTCCCATTACCTCCTATTCATTGCATGCCAAAAATGGCTCATTAATTTCAGTCAACAATTCTGGAAATGCGCACCAATTTCTACAACATTTTGTTTTAGGTTGTGTAATTAAATCTTAAAAGACTACCTTTTAACCCCTTGAGACCCAGAACGTAATTTCCATTATAATTTGGCTACCATTAGACAATTTTTAGTGAATATAAGCAATGTTTTATAGATATGACCTATTTAGTATCCTTGTCGACTAACAAATTTGGTATATTCAGTAACTTCGTAATTTTATGGCTAGACAACATACAATTTTTTATAGGAAAGGAAAAATCTGGGCGTGAAGGGGTTAAAAGACAATCTTTTAATGCAATGGCAGATGCTTTATATGATTAAAAATCCAAAACAATGATCTGTGAAATCCTTGTGTGGAGCATTTCTTGCCTCGTCCCAGGTGGTGAGGCCCTTCAGGTTCACAAACTTCTGGAAGTAGGCCACCCGGAACTGCCACATGGCATCCTCGGCGATCTGGACACGCAGCATCAGGCACACCATGTAGCTCCAGCTCACCACGGTCATCAGCACGTCCAGCATACCCCAGACCGATTTCCAGATCCTAGAAATAAGAACATAAGAAAAATAAGGAAGCTACAAGAGGCTGTGAGACCTACACGAGGTAGTTCCTGTTACTTAACTCTACCTATATCCACCTCTCTTCCCCATCCATGAATTTATCCAGACTCCTTTTAAAGACCCCAATAGACTCCGCATTGACCACCTGACGACTTAGTCCATTCCAATCATTCACCACCCTATTTGTGAACCAGTTTCTACCAATTTCCTTTTTAAATCTACACTTTTCCAGCTTGAATCAGTCACTAAATAAAGCTTCTTTGAACCAATTTGCTTTAGACACATTGTATTTTGAATTAATATTTTCAAGCATCACTTACATGTGATGATTATGAATTCATATCAGTACTATTCATACCATGATTATGTAAAGGAAAAATTTCCACACAAAAGATGAACTGTAGACATTAACCCCTTCACACCCAGATCTTTCCTTTGCTATATAAAATTGTAGGTTGTCGAGACATAAAATTATGAAAAGTAACTGAATATAGTCTAGCAAATTAGTTAGTGGACACTGGATAAGGATACTAAACAGGTTATATGTATTAAAATATTACTTATATTCACTAAAAATCGTCTAGTGGTACCCAAATTACTATGGAAATTACGTTCTGGGCCTCAAGGGGTTAAAATAAAATATGCAAGTGACGCACACAGACAAATGCTGCAAACAAGCGCACTACAAATGTAAACAAATCTGAATTTTCCCAAATAGTCTGGACTTCAAAAAATGTAAAGATTTAAGGAAATCTGACTCTGGTATCTGCCAAGTTAAAGTATTAATGTACAAAGTAATTAAAGAGTTATAAGAGAAATTTTTTGATGTTCTTTTACTATAAGCTCCCATGTGAAGAAAATATCTGCATTAATAACCAAACTGACCTGAATCTACAAGTATAGATGTACACGGCAGCTCTCTTCAGGTAGTACATGGCCACTGCCAGGAGGAAGGTTTCTGCCAGCATGAATATAACATAGGAATTGCCTTCATATCTTTCAATGCGTGTTGATGAGATGAAAGTTGTCACCTGTTGGAAGAAGAATAACTCTCAGTAAGTAATGACTGATAAATCTATTATCGAAATATCTATTATCACAAGTTGACAAAAAATAAGTAACTTTATTACTAATCCAACAAGGCTGATTTTCATGTAACTTTTCACGGCACAAATTGTTTTTACCCGTTGAGCCATAAATCTCAGTACAGTGTGTGTGGGCATACATTGTTAAAAGTCCTCTGTGATATCACTTTCCAGTTACTTTATTATTGAAAAATATTTAGATATTCAATGGTTGACTGATCAGTCAGAAAAAAATAACTAAAATTGTAGTTCACATGATCTTATATTCTAGGTTAGGTTGGGCTAGGCTTATATAGCAAAGTTATATACAGACAGCATCTGGAGGCAGCTAATAGAATTTCAAAACTCACCTCGGCTCCTGATAGAGACGGGAACTCGGCCAGCAGATTAAGGGTAGTGTACATGTTGGTCTGTGGATGGTAGAGCGTGAATTCCGTGACGATTGCACGTGTGCCGTTGTTGTCGAGCCATTTGCTTGCTTGAAGTAAGTACAGCATTAGCACTGAACCAAACCGAGAGCTTGCCAGGAACTGTTTGTGTGAGGTGAAGCTGTACTGGCTGTACTGTCCGTGAGTGACGGCCAGGAAGTGGGCGTCCCATTCATATTCTTTATCCGCATTTGAGCCAAAAGAAAACAAGTGTGGTACTTCATCCACATAATCAGGGAAACAATTCCCAAGTTTTAACAGGTCTGCCATCGACCTATTACTGTCGATCTTGAATTTGCTTGCTTCACATTCCTGTGAACTGCTGTCATACTTCCTGAGTCTTGGTTGTCCAATGATGATGCTGTTGGAGTCACAGAATATATTATAGGCACTAAATGACTCATCATGATTACTATAGGTCAATGCCAGAAGCTCAGTGTAAGCCCAGTTCCACCAGTCATCTTTGGTCTTGATGTCATCAAATGTTAAGAAGGCTTCATTTGGCATCTGGTTGCAGAACTCTCCGTTGGTTATTGTGCAAGGATCTAAATAACGTGCAGAGTCCAAGCACGACCCATTCCTCAGAGAAGCCAGAATGGCCGTGTTCAAGGTGAAACGCTCGTATATATTCACATTGCAGGTTATAATCATTAACACTGCCAATAAGACAAGATGTCCTAAAGTGTTTCGGAACAAGCTGTACACCTTGTCTCGCCGAATCTCCTTTTCACGGCACTTGAGTAAATAGTCTTCACTTGGAGGATGTGCAGACCGGAGGTCTCTCGTCCTCTGCCGCTCCTCCAGCACTGGAAAAGAAGAGACAACATTGAAGCAGGTATGGAAGGCTGAAAAGAATTGATACATAGCATGATACGATGTTTCCTACATGACTGAAAATATCCTGTTATGGAAAATTAAATCCTTCCTCAAAACAAACCCTTAAGGCCTTACATTAGATCTGGATGGAGGCAGTGAATGGGGGACAACTGTTGGCAATGCATTAACAATGCTGTGCTACTACTATTGACCATCATTCTGCTGCTTACTGGTCTTGGTACACATATCCACCACTGCCTAGACTGCTAATATGCATAAACATGTGAACTTTTCCGAGCAGTGCTCTTTGAACCATTGATGCACACAGTGTCGGAGACATTACCAGTGTTGTACTCGATGACAATGAAATACTCATAATACATCGAAGACTTCTTACATTTTTCATTACTGGTGTCGGATGTTGTGGGCACCTGTCTCTGCAGGGCAGTCTGGTAACGGTTCCAAATATCCACCACTTGATCGAGGGGCACAGTGATGCATGAGCTGATGCAGCCGCGGCAGCCCAGCCACCGGTACACACACACCTGCAACACCATACATGTCATCATTCTTCTTTTATATCATGTACCCAGCCATGGTCTCAAGGAATCCTGCACTTCGTCTTCAAGTCATCTGTACATACTTCTGTGGCTAAGTCAATAATTCACCACAAACCATTCACCCAAGTTTCTTTGAATTTACCAAAAATAGCGTAAATAGATGCCAAGCTGCAGCATACATTTTGACAGCCAATTTCTTTAACCCCTTGAGACCCAGAACATAATTTCCATTGTAATTTGGGTACTATTAGACAATATTTAGTGACTATAAGCAATATATTATAGATATGACCTGTTTAGTATCCTTGTCCACTAGCTAATTTGGTATATTTAATAACTTTTCGTAATTTTATGGCTAACAAACAAAGCTAAACAATTTTTATATAGCTTAGGAAAGAGCTGGGCATGAAGGGGTTAACACTGAAAGCCGGCTGACCTTATAGAAGGTGTAGATGATGACGACCAGCGGCTGCATGATGAACACGGAGCAGCACAGCGTCACGTAGATAATGTGGATCCACAGCGCGCCGTAGTCCATGGGCATGCCGGAGCCCTGGGCGTACAGCACCACGCAGCACAGGGCTGGCGGAACAGTGACACGGACATAAGAACATAAGAAAATAAGGAAGCTACAAGAGGCTGCGAGACCTACACGAGGTAGTTCCTGTTACTTAACACTACCTACATCCACCTTTCATCCCCATCCATGAATTTATCTAGCCTCCCTTTAAAGCTCTCTAATGACTCCGCACTAACTACCTGTCTACTGAGTCCATTCCAATCATTTACCACCCTATTTGTGAACCAGTTTTTCCCCATTTCTTTTTTAAATCTACGCTTCTCCAGCTTGAATCCGTTACTTCTTGTTCTACCCTGGTTTATAGCCGTAAGAACTTTTCCTACCTCTCCTTTATTAAATCCCTTTATCCACTTAAAAACAGATTAGTATGATTTTCAAAGAAAAGTTCAATACGTAATGGACAAGTTTCCGGTTCTGGGGAGACATGATCAATGCTCTCTATATGTGTGTCTGCCTTAATTAAATCATTGCATCAAGTAAAAGTGCATAATTTCAAAGTTTGGGTGATTATCTGGCCAGTATTATGCCTTTATTTCAACTTGGCTAGAATCATTTGAAAAATATATATTTAACCCCTTGAACCCCAGAACGTAATTTCCAATGTAATTTGGGTGTGCCATTAGACAATTTTTAGTGAATATCAGCAATATTTTATAGATATGACCTGTTTAGTATCCTTGTCGACTAACTCATTTGGGATTTTCAATTACTTTTTGTAATCTTATGGCTAACAACAGACAATTTTATATAGCAAAGGAAAGACCTGGGCGTGAAGGAGTTAAAAGAAAAGTTCAATACGTAATAGACAAGTTTCCGGTTCTAGGGAGACATGATCAATGCTTTCTATATGTGTGTCTGGCTGTCTGCCTTAATTATCTCATTGTATCAAGTAAAAGCACATAGTTTCTAAGTTTGGGGGATTATCTGTGGTCAGTATTATGCCTTTATTTCAACTTGGCTAGAATCATTTGAAAAATCTATACGTATTTAACAAAAAACATGAAAGAAATTGCAGTAGGTGCTCACCCACAAAGATGCAACAGACGATCCATCCCACACACTGCGAGAAGATGAAGGTTATACTCGATGCAACTCTCAGGTCGTCTCTCTCTGCATCCTCATCATCGTCATCATCTTCATGGTCACCAGCTTCCCAGTCTTCCTGCACATACTGCTTGTTCTCTACAGGACTCGGGAATAGAAGCCAAGAACCCGTCTGTTTTAGCGACCTCGGCAAATCACGAAAGACAGACGAAGAACCTTTTTTGTCATTTTCTTCTGGAGAATCGTGTGCTTCAGTAGGTTCCGTCTCCGTTGAAGTGTCCGGTAGAAGCGACTCCGGTTGAATGGTATTAAAACCACTATCGGCCTGAGACACTCTGGATTTATTCCCTGTACTGGATCTTGACCGCTGAGACACTTCCATGTTTTCTGCCTCTAAGTCCCGGAGCAAGGTTGGATGAAGCATTCCTGCGCCACTGGACGACACTTCAGTAGATAAACTCCATTTTCTGATATTCCTCCATACTTCAGACTGAGAACATAAGAACATAAGAACATAAGAAAATAAGGAAGCTACAAGAGGCCGCGAGACTTACACGAGGTAGTTCCTGTTACTTAACACTACCTACATCCGCCTTTCATCCCCATCCATGAATTTATCCAGCCTCCTTTTAAAGCTCTCTAATGACTCCGCACTAACTACCTGTCTACTGAGTCCATTCTAATCATTTACCTACCTGAGGATCATACACGTCTTCTTCACTAGTGGTGGGGGAGTGGGCGACCTCTGGGTCCTCTGTAGTGGTGGCATCCAATTGAGTGGCTCTCAGTGTGTCCAAAACTGCCTTGGCATTATATTCTTTTTCTTCCTGTTAATAAAGATTTATACATAAGAGCACTTCAAGAGGATGACAAGATGCATAAGTGCTTCAAATTTAGTTTTCCTATAAAAAAAAAGTGCTTCAAATTTTGTTTTCCTATACAAAATATCAGTGCTTCAAATTAAGTTTTCCTATAAAGAAATATCAGTGCTTCAAATTAAGTTTTCCTATAAAGAAATATAAGTGCTTCAAATTAAATTTTCCTAAAAAAATATATAATCCAGTGAAGAAATGATGGTGGTGGAGGGGAAAAGATAAAGGATATGAGAGAGATGTAAACGATATGTTAGGAGGAAGAGAAGGATGATTGGAGGGATAAGGAGTAAAGAGAAGAGGAGAGAGAGAGAGAGAGAGAGAGAGAGAGAGAGAGAGAGAGAGAGAGAGAGAGAGAGAGAGAGAGAGAGAGAGAGATTTTATACACATCTTTAAACATCCTTACATTATTTTTTTTACACTTACACGGACTTTAGATCTTTTTATAAACTATTTTTTACATATGTGAACACGTGAAGACATTCCGTACACATTCCATGACACGATATTTAACTGCGCCTCTTGATATCTTTTTTTGTGCCTTTTTTTGTGCAGGATTCTATATTTTTTTCCCCTCATATTTTCCCTGTGCTGGTCATACTTACCACTTTATTGCTCATCTCATTTCCTATAAGTGCCATATGACCTCTGACGTCTGGCACATTTTCTCCTTTTTTGGCATTAAATCAATTTCCTATAAAAAAATATAATCCAGTGAAGAAATGCTGGTCCTGCTTACCACTTTATTGCTCATCTTGAAGATCATCTCCAGCATCCACTGGACGGGCAGCAGCACGACGGCGATGATCACGCCGTAGTAGAGCGGCTCAATGTGCAGGTCCGGCACCATCATCGTGTGCTCGTTGTTGATCCGCTGTGCAATACAGTGCCTGGTTATTACACAGATTTAACACGAGGACAAAACATTTATAATTTTTCAATGATACTGTTTATACACATCACAGGATAGAACATCATCACAGGAGAAACATGAAAAATTGGCCAACTTTAAAGAATGTTAGGGAAGCACCTTCAGTAAGTACACTCGACCCTCGATTTAACAGACTTCGGATTTAACGGACTCCATCTGCTACCAGACAATCGGACCAAACCATTCAAAAAGTCCGTTACAAATTTAGTTTTTTAAGAATACCAATCAACGGACTTTTTCGAGTAACAGACACTTCAATTCCCCATTTAGTCCGTTAAATCAACGGTCGAGTGTATATATTACACGCTGATGTCCACGCTTCTACGGGTGAAGAAACAAGTCTGAAAAGTGACGCACCTGGACCACCCCGAGAGACACGGTGCCGAGGCAGAGGCACACGATGAGGCAGATGGTGAGGCGCTGCAGGCGGTACAGCTTGGCGGTGCTGGAGGTGGTCAGCAGCGACGTCCACAGCATGTGCTCGCTGGCGTACTGAGGCAGGAAGTGCTCAAAGTCCTGGAGGCAACACACATCACATTATTTCAAAATTATGTAAATGTAAAAAGTAAATGTCTATGTAAAGTTATGTGTAAAGGACACCAGATAAATATGAATTTTAAAACATGTGCGTGTGTGGTAAGCTGTAAAACATCACTGAATAAACTTAAAAACAAATACGATTTTTGTGTTCTTTTTTGCCAATGCACTGGAACTATTGTGTCTTTTAACGCCTTGAGGCCCAGAACGTAATTTCCATTGTAATTTGGGTACCATTAAACAATTTTTAGTTAATATAAGCAATATTTTATAGATATGACCTGTTTAGTATCCTTGTCGACTAACTAATTTGGTATATTTAGTTACTTTTTGTAATTTTATGGTTCGACAACAGACAATTTTTTATAGCTAAGAAAAAATCTGGGCTTGAAGGGGTTAGTTAACAAGTACTACATACATTCTTTTAACAAGTAGGTACATACATATATAAAAAATGTTTAAAACGCACCTGCATGAATGTTGTCGGGCTTTCCAGAGTGATTTCCCTTTCTACTTTAGCGTCTTCGGCCTGGACTGAGAGCCAGCGGTAGCAAGGGTAGATGTAGATAGCGCCGAGCACCAGGTCTGCCACGCTGGTCTCGCACACAAACCAGCCAGACTCACTGCCGCCGCTGTTGTCGTGCCAAACCTGCACCTTCAGAATGTCCCCCAAGGGTTCCGGGGTGCTGTTGGGTAAAGATGAAAGTATAAATAAAAAAGGTAGGAAATAATAAAGGTAGTTAAAAAATAAAGATAGGAAGTTGTAATCCATAAATGCTGCCTTTCTTAATTGGTTGAAATTCTGACTTTATATCACAGAAATTGATTTTGTATTTTTTCTAAACACTCTTGTTGAAAGGCATGTCATGTTGAGAGGTTTTGTTCTAGTCTATTTTTTTTAACAAGAAAAAAATCCTGCCCCCTTGCTGCTTATTGACTGATATTTGATGCCATGAGAAGGGAATGCTACGCTTCTTCTAAATTTCAGCTGTATTTTATCATAGTTAACCATATTATCAGGTAAACATAGGCATCATTTTAAGCATGAGACCTTAAGATAGAATGGAATTTTTGCCATGTTAAAAAAAATACACTATAGATTCTTGCACCATGAAGCTGCTAACAAGAGCATCCCCCTTACTTACATCATCACTCAATACTTACTTAAGATATTCAATCAACAGTATACATATGTAGTCCTCATAAGAACATAAGAACATAAGAAAATAAGGAAGCTACAAGAGGCCGTGAGACTTACACATGGTAGTTCCTGTAAATATCCTCCTCATGAAGAAACTTACGTGAGAATAAAGGTGCAGAGAGCTCCCCGGGTAAACAACTGGCCAGTCTGTTTGCTCTGGAGTTCCCGCGTCTCACTCATGCCGTGGGTCCCGTGCAGGATGGCGTACACCTGAAACACAGACGGAAATGTAACGGAGTAACGGATTCAAACTGGAAAAGCGTAGATTTAAAAAAGAAACAGGAAAAAATTGGTTCACAAATAGGGTGGTAAATGATTGGAGTGGATGGACTCAGTGTAATTTAAAAAAGAAATAGGAAAAAACTGGTTCACAAATGATTGGAATGGACTCGGTCGTCAGGTAGTTAGTGCGGAGTCAACAGGGAGCTTTAAAAGGAGGCTAGATACTTAGAAGACAGATGGAAATGTACACAGGAAATTCCCTTCACCATGCGACCACATACTTGTAAATGTTCTGTGTACATATACATATACGCACATATATTGCATGACGTTCCTTCACATTAACCCTTTGAGACCCAGAACGTAATTTCCATTGTAATTTGGGTATCATTAGATGATTTTCAGTGAATATATGCAATATTTTATAGATATGACCTGTTTAGTATCCTTGTCGACTAACTAAATTGATGTATTCAGTTACTTTTCGGAATTTTATGGCTAACAACAGACAATTTTTTATAGCAAAGGAAAGATCTGGGCGTGAAGGGGTTGGTGTATTTTTTTTGTTTTAAACTACAAGCTACCTTTGAGGTGGTGCCAGCGTTCCACTGTGTGCCTGTCTTGATGGTCAACAAGTAAGCCCACTGATGCTCCAGCTTGTTGTCACGGAGCCAAATGTTTCGTCTCCTGAGTCTGTGCCGGTCAGAGGTTTGCACGGCTAAGGCCAAGAAGAAGTACAGCACCAGGAGCAACACGATGAAGTAGAGAGCAATGTAAGTCTCATGCAGCATCAGCTCATTCACATCCACCTTGCTCTCCTCATCCAAAACAGGAATGGTCTGGGCTCCATAGACGGAGTATTTAGAGTTACAGCTGCAATGAAAATAAAGAATGTATTATTAACCCCTTCACACCCAGATCTTTCCTTTGTTATATAAAAATCATCTGTTCTTAGCCATAAAATTACGGAAACTAACTGAATAAACCAAATTAGTTAGTGGTAAGGATACTAAACAGGTCATATCTATAAATTATTGCTTATATTCACTAAAAATTGTCTAATGGTTGTCAAAATACAATGGAAATTACGTTCTGGGCCTCAAGGGGTTAAATGAAGCCTACTATAATCATAATCTTACTACTGTATCAATGTATTATTTCAGTTAGGTGTAGAGAACACAAATAATGAGAAGATACTGTATAACATTTTTTTATTTCTCGTGTTATGTACCGTATTTTACGGCTTATAAGACGCACTTTTTTTCCTAAAAAATACCCTGAAAAATACTCGTGCGTCTTCCAAGACAAATGTTGGAATGAGACTGCCGCCAAGACTGGCAGGAGCCATTCCACGGCAACTTCCACCTCGGCAGGTTGGCACCAACACCACCACCTATCGTCTGCTAGTGTTGGTATATCATTTACCACCAGGCTGTCACACGTATCACAAGCTAAGACTCTATATGAGTCTGCCACCAAGACTGGCGTGAGCCATTCCGCGGCAACTTCCGCCTCGGCAGATTGGCGTCAACAACGCCACCTATCGTCTGCTAGTGTTGATGCAGCATTTACCACCAGACTGTCACACGTATCACAAGTTTTTTTCAGTCCTGAAAATTATAACCCATGGCGAATTCATCAAAACAATTTACTTATACTATGGATTTACTACTTATACAAGAGATGGTATGTTTTTATATCCTTCAGATTTTAATTTTTTTAATATATTTTTTTGAATTTTTTTCTCAAAACCAGGGTGCGTCTTGCAAGATGCAGCGTCTTATAAGCCGTAAAATACGTTACTCTGTTCCATGTATCTACAGCATCCCGTGTAATCATGAGTGTATACATGAGGGTACATCAAAGGAATCATAAATTATTTGTAACATTTATCATCAATTCCTATTAAAGTCCTATTAAAACTGTTATTTTTTTAAAGGTAAATTAAAATTAAAATAACAAAATATAGATCATAAGAAACAAAACAGGTGTTCATGTCACTATCTTCCCCTTTAGTGTTAAATTATTTCATAGTTGATAATACACTTAACCCTCGTTTTCCCGGACCTCCATTTCCCGGATATCGGATTTGCCGGTCAAAATCCGAGGTCCGGAGATATGTCAGAGTCCCGAACAAATGCTTGCTCCAGTCCGTAAATCGACAAAGTTGTCCGGCGGTCCGAGCCTCTCCCGTCACCCCCGATCAGGGTTGCCGGACAGAGTAGGATTAACGTCCGGGGGTGGGTAATGGCCTCGGACTGTTGCGATTCCTGGACTTTCGAGGTTCCCGGACCAGTGCTCCCCCCCTAATAGTCCGGGAAAACGAGGGTTTACTGTACATACTTTCATTAGTGATCATGTAAACATTGTGTACACACCTGCACATTGTACTGTCCCAGGAGGATTGTTTGCTGTTGACGGAACAGGGAGCGCCGTCCCAGTGGTCGCTGCCCCACACCAGGCAGCGCGACCACCACGCGCTCACCTTGAAGTCAGCGCCAATCACAGCCGAGGATGTGTTGTACCTTCCCCTGACAAGGAAAAAAACACAACTCACCATTAGTCATTAGTCATAGGAATAATAATTGTGTATTCTTATGCTAAGGTGCTGTTTCTCTGTTTCATTACCGTGTGACACATATCTCACATTTCCGTACACAACAGGTCGGTATCAACAAATCCCTTAGGAGTTATTTGGCCTCCCTCATAGCTTATTTTCTCTAATTTATACGGCCATTCATGCTAACTTCATGCTATGTGCTGTTGTGCATAGTAGTTACAAATCACTGTTGACTTCTTGGCAATTTCTGTGTATTACAGTCCTGATTTGCATTATTGTTAAAGTTCTTGAATGAGTCAGTATGACAATCAAATATTCATAAGGCTATGTAAAACTTTGCTCCCACAAACACATTTTAAAACTGAGCTTACCAATTATTTTCATAGCTATTCTTGTCCATGATAATAAGTAGCTTCTTGCCGGTGGACAGCCCAGCGGGAGGCACACTCAGCATCACCTCCGAAGGGTCCACGGTGGCCATCAGTTCTTGTTTGTATAATGGCTCCTTCAGATTTTGTAAGTCATTGCTGAAAAATAAGATAATAAATACTTAACAGTTACTTACTATCAATACCGACATTTTACTTCTATGCATAACGTGTTTTATTTGTCACATGATAGCGGCTCACCAAACTGGTTACTAGTTAAGAATGTCTATAATTAAATGTTCACAACTTTTAACCTACCATTCATTAACCTTGTATTTTCTAACACTTTCACATAATCATCTTACAATGATATAAATACATAAGGAAATTAAAAAGAAATAACAAAGATAACATAATGATGTACATGGTACAGATGTACATAAATTACAAAGGATACTTAACTTCACTACATAGTCCCTTCATGCAGCTTATGTACTTTTTGCACTATATTCATACATAATATTTATAAAGATGTTCTGAGTTATACTAAACAATACTTCATATGTGATTTTCAGAGACTTGATTTAGACGTTTATCTTTCAATAACGTCATCCTCTGTCAATTGATTTATTGAATAATATTTATAATGCAACCTGTGGTTTTAATTAGGCCTCTGCTCGGCTCTCCACGTCTACACACTTACCAAACGTAAGTATATGTTACCTCATACATCTTTGGACTTTGGTGACACCAAGAGGGGTAACAATAGCAACATTTTCTCTTCATTCTGGTTCCTGGTTCCTGAGTGTTCCGGGTCTTGGAGGGGCGCGCCTGGCCTCCACACACCTGAAACTTTGCTCACCTAATACAGCGAACAAAGGTCCAAAGCAAGTCTCAGGTGGGGGAGGGCCAGGCATGTCAGGCTGCTTGTCATTATAGCTGTTGTCCTTTAGTAGTAGTACGTAGTTGTCTTTTTCTGATATTTTTAGAAAATTTACAATAATGAACCCCCAAAAAAGTGTACATATTTTTTTGCATTAATTTTTCCTTCCTTTTCAAGACAATTCGAGGAGGAACACCCTGAAGTTCTTTGTCCTTTTCATGGATATAGTTTTTTTTTCTTCTTTCTGAGGTCCACTGCAGCTTCCTAAACCCCCTGAAGCTTTGCTCAACGACTTTGAATACATGGCTGGGCAAGGTTCCAGGAGGCTAGGCTGAGGCATGTATTGGCTTCTTGGTAGAAAACACTGATGCAAGTATTGGCTTCTTGGTAGAAAACACTGATGCAACTATTGGCTTTTTGGTAGAAAAAACTGATGCAAGTATTGGCTTCTTGGTAGAAAACACTGATGCAAGTATTGGCTTCTTGGTAGAAAACACTGATGCAAGTATTGGCTTCTTGGTAGAAAACACTGATGCAAGTATTGGCTTCTTGGTAGAAAACACTGATGCAAGTATTGGCTTCTTGGTAGAAAACATTGATGCAAGTATTGGCTTCTTGGTAGAAAAGTCGTCATAAATCATCACCATCACAATCTTGAAGTATGTTTCCCGCAGTAAAAGAAATAAAAATGGATGTCCAAACTTACAAGACCAATGAATGATCAATGCAAATAATGAGATAAGAAGTGAAACATAGAATAAAAAATAATTATTTTTTTATGTAGCTACGTACACATTGCAATACCATTCTCCAACAGAGTTAAGAACATAAGAAAATAAGGATGCTACAAGAGGCTGTGAGACCTACATGTGGTAGTTCCTGTAATGTGGTAGTTTGATGTGTCTTTCTACAGATATGTTATGTTATGAGGACACTACTCAAGCCTCCTATGTGTGAAACAGTGTCCTTCCAGAGATATGTTATGTTATGAGGACGCTATTCAACCCTACTATGTGTGAAACAGTGTCCTTCTAGAGATATGTTATGTTATAAGGACACTATTGAAGCCTCCTATGTGTGAAACAGTGTCCTTCTAGAGATATGTTACGTTATGAGGACACTATTCAAGCCTCCTATGTGTGAAACAGTGTCCTTCTAGAGATATGTTACGTTATGAGGACACTATTCAAGCCTCCTATGTGTGAAACAGTGTCCTTCTAGAGATATGTTATGTTATGAGGACACTATTCATGTCTCCTATGTGTGAAACAGAGGATTTAAATAGCTTACCAGATCAGCACTACAGCGGCCACCGGGTATTGGGAGTTGTAGACCCGGGTGACTTCCAGGAGGACGTTCAGGACAGACACCTGATGCTCGTCTGCCACCACAAGCTCATAGACACTCAGGGATTCAGGGGAGACTACGCCATTCCTCCTAAAGTCATAGTCCGATCCTGCACGTTTGAGGGAGTGTCTGAGCCTCACCTGAAAGAACATAATGTTACAATAAGACATGAATATCAGAGAAAGAACATAAAAACATAAGAAAATAAGGAACCTACAAGAGGCCGCGAGACCTACACGTGGTAGTTCATGTTACTTAACACTACCTACATCCACTTTTCATCCCCATCCATGAATTTATCCAGCCTCCTTTTAAAGCTCCCTCTTGACTCATAATATCTGGACAATGCCACTCCACAAAGTCAACTGAGGCAACCAAACTAACCTTGACTTGATAATTGATCTGATAAGGTGTGTAGAGGTTGAGGCAAACCACTTCCGAGGTGATTGGGTCTGCCGGCAGGTTGAAGGGCGATGCCGTGTGTACCAAAGCCTGCACCAGATGGGCCCCGAACATCACACTGCCCGGGTCAAAGAGGAAAGGTACTGTGGTGTTCCATCTGTTGATGTTCTCGGACTCTGCCCAGTAGCCGTAGAAGGTGAGAGTGCTGGTGGTCCACTCGAGAGGCCTTTCCTCCAGCAGTCTGGCACTTGTCTCTATCTCCATGAGGTCCAGTAGTTGAGTGATGATGTTGGAGGTCAGGTTGACAGAGGTGGTGTTGCCATCGTAGATCTCATTTTGTTTGTCTAGCATGGCCGAGGACAGAATGAAGTATTCCTGCGCAGCCTGAAATTGTCATGAGATGGAGTTAGATATAATCAATCATAAAAATCAAGGCAGTGCTCTTGATTAATGAACAAAATGATTATCTTTTTCTGTAATATACACATTGTTTTAAAGCCCAAAAAGAGTATTTTATTTTATATATAAACTTAGAATATGAAGCAGCACTTTGTTGAACTTTCTTTGTTACATTCGGTGGCTAAGATTTCACATGTGAAAATGGAAAGACACTAAAATCAATACTGAATAGAGAAATGGAAAGTAGTGCAGAGGCCACAGAACACCATGGTGGCATTATTAAAAGCGGAATTCCTACCTCTGTTCTGATTTCTTCAAAGTAGCTGAACCACATCCTCTCCGTTGCAATGTTCATCGCTGACAAGACTCTCGAGTAAGTCGTACTGGAGATGTTTTCATTCGAGTCAATGATGATCTGAAGGGTTGTCAGAGCCTGAATAACTTCTATTTCATCTCGAACTGGATTATTCACTACTTTCTCTGCCAAGTGATCTCTGGCGCAGGATTTCAGCAAGTTAACTTTGACAAATAGTAGACGAGAGTTTGACTGTGGGATTGCCATCAGAGGACCAGAAGCTATTGTCAGCATGTCTTTGCAACTGGTACTGTAGAAGAGGATCGTCAGAATGTTGTCCAGGACGGTCTGTGTCACATAAGAAGACTTAAGTATGTTGAGTTCCCATGCCAAGGAGCGTACTTGTTGCAGCAGTAAAGGAGGGCTTTCGTTCTCCAAGGTAGAGATTTCTTGGAAGATTGACAGAACGCCGTTGTCACTTTCGGATCTTGGTTGTACTTTCAGTGCTTTGAAATCTGGATATTTGTAAGACACGCCTTTCCCATCAATGGCTTTGACTGAGATATATACTCTGTAATCATTGGAGTCCAGGCCTGGTGGTAGGGTGAAGTCAAAGGAGGTTCTGGCGCCGTGATAGAAGACTGTCTTGGCTCCCAGGCGCAGGAATCGGTAGCTCCACTGCAGCATCACAGGGTAAAAGTGACCCTCCACATCCCCACAGGAGGCACGGAAGTAGGATCTCTTGGCCTTGGAAAGTGGAAGCACCTGACAATTTCCCTGTAAATGAAATGATAACAAATCAAGGTGAGCTTCCTGCTATACAAGGACATCAAGTCTCATTTGTAAACAATAACTCAAACACAAAAAGGTTCCAAGTACAGTAAACACTCTCTAAATCGAACCCGTATAATTCAAACTTCGGATAATTCGACCTGTTTCAGGCCAGTTCAAATTTTTCAATAACTTTCCATAATTCAAGCAAGTTTGAATTATACCTACATCCATCTTTCATCCCCATCCATGAATTTATCCAGCCTCCTTTTAAAGCTATCCCTATAGTTACTTGTATCAATCTTATAGTTAACATGACTCACCAGTGTTGGGGCGGGAGAGAACTTGATGAGCTGGATGGCGCCACCCGTCTTGTTGGTGAGCGTGTTGTGGGTGTTGAGGTAGAGGATGTACTTCTGAGTGGTGGAGAGGAGGTCCATGTACAGCACCAGCACGGGGTTGTGGGTCCCGGTGGAGGTGAACTGCCTGAAGAGGCGGACGCTGGTCTGGCTCTCTTCCGTTATGAACCAGTCTTTGGGAGTACTGTGAATAATAAGAATAATAAGAACAATAAGAAAATAATAAGAATAATAAGAACAATAAGAAAATAATAAGAATAATAAGAACAATAAGAAAATAATAAGAATAAGATAGAGGATAGGTAGAAAGATAGAAAGAAGATATAAATAAATATAAGATAATAACAATAAGAAGAAATAATAAGATAATAATAATAATTAATAATAAAAAGAAGGGGGACAATAAGAACATAAGAACATAACGAAGCTACAAGAGGCTGGGAAACTTATTTACATGTGGTAGTTCCTGATATATAAGAACATAAGGAAGCTACAAGAGGCTGGGAAACCTATTTACATGTGGTAGTTCCTGTTACATAAGAACATAAGGAAGCTACAAGAGGCTGGGAAACCTATTTACATGTGGTAGTTCCTGATATATAAGAACATAAGAACATAACGAAGTTACAAGAGGCTGGGAAACCTATTTACATGTGGTAGTTCCTGATATATAAGAATATAAGGAAGCTACAAGAGGCTGGGAAACCTATTTACATGTGGTAGTTCCTGTTACATAAGAACATAAGGAAGCTACAAGAGGCTGGGAAACCTATTTACATGTGGTAGTTCCTGATATATAAGAACATAAGAACATAAGGAAGCTACAAGAGGCTGGGAAACCTATTTACATGTGATAGTTCCTGATATATAAGAACATAAGAACATAAGGAAGCTACAAGAGGCTGGGAGACCTATTTACATGTGATAGTTCCTGATATATAAGAACATAAGGAAGCTACAAGAGGCTGGGAAACCTATTTACATGTGATAGTTCCTGATATATAAGAACATAAGGAAGCTACAAGAGGCTGGGAGACCTATTTACATGTGGTAGTTCCTGATATATAAGAACATAAGGAAGCTACAAGAGGCTGGGAAACCTATTTACATGTGGTAGTTCCTGATATATAAGAATATAAGGAAGCTACAAGAGGCTGGGAAACCTATTTACATGTGGTAGTTCCTGATATATAAGAACATAAGGAAGCTACAAGAGACTGGGAGACCTACACGTGGTAGTTCCTGTTACTTAACACTACCTACATCCACCTTTCATCCCAATCCATGAAATTGTCTAGCCTCCTTTTAAAGCTCCCTATTGACTCCACACTAACTACCTAATGTCTGAGTATATTCCAATCATCTACCACCCTATTTGTGAACCAGTTTCTCCCTATTTCTTGGGGATATTATGTTAGTGGCTTCTTTATCTCCTATTTATAATGCTAATTAAGAAAACATCCTCCCCAAATAGCAGCATCAGAAATCTAATTAAGAAAACATCCTCCCCAAATAGCAGCATCTGCCATCTAATTAAGAAAACATCCTCCCCAAACAGCAGCGTCAGCCATCTAATTAAGAAAACATCCTCCCCAAATAGCAGCGTCAGCCATCTAATTAAGAAAACATCCTCCCCAAATAGCAGCATCAGAAATCTAATTAAGAAAACATCCTCCCCAAATAGCAGCACCAGCCATCTAATTAAGAAAACATCCTCCCCAAATAGCAGCGTCAGCCATCTAATTAAGAAAACATCCTCCCCAAATAGCAGCATCAGCCATCTAATTAAGAAAACATCCTCCCCAAATAGCAGCATCAGCCATCTAATTAAGAAAACATCCTCCCCAAACAGCAGCGTCAGCCATCTAATTAAGAAAACATCCTCCCCAAATAGCAGCATCAGAAATCTAATTAAGAAAACATACTCCCCAAATAGCAGCATCAGAAATCTAATTAAGAAAACATCCTCCCCAAATAGCAGCATCAGAAATCTAATTAAGAAAACATCCTCCCCAAATAGCAGCGTCAGCCATCTAATTAAGAAAACATCCTCCCCAAATAGCAGCATCAGCCATCTAATTAAGAAAACATCCTCCCCAAATAGCAGCATCAGAAATCTAATTAAGAAAACATCCTCCCCAAATAGCAGCGTCAGAAATCTAATTAAGAAAACATCCTCCCCAAATAGCAGCATCAGAAATCTAATTAAGAAAACATCCTCCCCAAAGAGCAGCATCAGCCATCTAAATAAGAAAACATCCTCCCCAAATAGCAGCGTCAGCCATCTAATTAAGAAAACATCCTCCCCAAATAGCAGCGTCAGCCATCTAATTAAGAAAACATCCTCCCCAAATAGCAGCGTCAGCCATCTAATTAAGAAAACATCCTCCCCAAACAGCAGCGTCAGCCATCTAATTAAGAAAACATCCTCCCCAAATAGCAGCGTCAGCCATCTAATTAAGAAAATATCCTCCCCAAATAGCAGCATCAGCCATCTAATTAAGAAAACATCCTCCCCAAACAGCAGCGTCAGCCATCTAATTAAGAAAACATCCTCCCCAAATAGCAGCGTCAGCCATCTAATTAAGAAAACATCCTCCCCAAATAGCAGCGTCAGCCATCTAATTAAAACTGCATTGAAGTAATATGACGCAATGCAGGTATTGACTGAACAAAAACACATAATATAAAAATTGTAAAAAAAAAAAAAAAAAAAAAAATAGTAAGCTTACAAGACCAATTAAAAATATACACATCAGGAACCCAATTAATTTTCTGCCTGTCGCCTGCTGTGATTGCAATGCTTCGATGAATGATGAAAAAGTGAGGTCAAACCACTAAATAAGTCAACTCTATTTATTGGGTCGAGTAGGTTTTCATTTGCCGCATTGGCGATCCCCTCCAACGAATCTTTCCGAGACCTCGAACGCCAGTAAGCAGCAGAGTTTTCACACATCCTGAACTAAGAACATAAGAAAATAAGGAAACTACAAGAGGCCGTCAGACCTACACGTGGTAGTTCCTGTATAACTAGAACAGAAACCACCTAACAAACTTCCGAACATAAGAAACTAAGGAAGCTAAAAGAGGCCGCGAGACCTACACGAGGTAGTTCCTGTTACTTAACACTACCTACATCCACCTTTCATCCCCATCCATGAATTGATCTAGTCTCCTTTTAAAGCTCCCTAATGACTCCGCACTAACTACCTGTCTACTGAGTCCATTCCAATCATTTACCACCCTATTTATGAACCATTTTTTCCCTATTTCCTTTCTAAATCGACGCTTTTCCAATTTCCCACACAATACCCATTTAGTCGTGAGGAGAAATGTCAAGTAACCTGCCTTGTCTTGGCGTCAGATATATCCCGTAATGCACTATAGCAATTACTTATTTTTGCTCTCCCCTGTTTTACATTACTCTTTACATTTACATTTGTCTTGGCCTCACAGATATTCCCGCAATGCACAATCCCCTTTTTACTGCTAATCTTTCTTTCTTGCCTTCCATCTCAGTCCTCCTTCCATCATTTCTCCACTTGATTCAACCTTTTTACTGCTTAGTTCTATCGTTCTCACCTTCTCACAATTACTTTATTATTTCCCCGTTTTATCCCCTTCCCCGATTTACATTAGTTACCCTAGTCACAGGACTCGTGGTTTAAAGCTGAGGCGGCTGGATCAGAGACAGTCACGCCACATTATCCACGGATCGATTCCAGGCTAACCAACAATGTAGAAGAAGGGAGAAAAAATATGTTTGGGCAGAGCGGTACCAGGAACCCAACAAATAAACAAAGAATGAGGGAGAGATAGAGAGAGGGGGACAGAGAATGAGAGACTGCTACTAAGCCTCTCTCTCTCTCTCTCTCTCTCACCTAGCCCCCCCCTCACCGCACCCCCATCGCTCGGTCTACAACAAACACGCGTCACAAAGCACAGCCCTCGGCAGGACACACACACGAACATAATGGTACAATTTCAACAGTCTTTAGAGCAGGAGTGTGTGTGTGTGTGTGTGTGCGCGCTTCACCTGAATAATGCATCGAGAGAGAGAGAGAGAGAGAGAGAGAGAGAGAGAGAGAGAGAGAGAGAGAGAGAGAGAGAGAGAGAGAGAGAGAGAGAGAGAGAGAGAGAGAGAGAGAGAGAGAGAGAGAGAGAGAGAAAAAAAAAAAAAAAGCTGCACCCGCCACGGTCGCGGAAAGTTTCGAACGCTGCATGAGAAGTAAAGGAGAAAAAAAAGCCAGGGAAAAAAAGAAGCGACATATTTCGGTATTAATTCCTCCCCTCCGGACCAGCCGCTACCTAGGCAAAACCTTTAAAGTACAAATTGCTATCCGGCACGTATAGCTACACGCAGCTCTCTCTCTCTCAACATTAATTTCCATCTTCTTTACACATCTTTTTTTCTTTTATTCCTTTTTTAGTCTCATTTTCTCATCACAACATAAATTTCCAACTTTTTTCACCTTTTTTTTTTTACGCTTCCTTTTTTCGTCTCACTTTCCTTTCCTTTCCCTTCACGCCCAGATTTTTCCTTTGCTATATAAAATCGTCTATTGTTAGCCATAAAATTAGGAAAAGTAACTAAATATACCAAATTAGTTAGTCGACAAGGATACTAAACAGGTCATATCTATAAAATATTGCTTATATTCATTACAGATCGTCTAATGGTATACCCAAAGTACAATGGAAATTACGTTCTGGGCCTCAAGGGGCTAACCTGCACTCAAACATGCCACACCCTTCCCAGACACCCTTTACTCACTCAGGCTTCATGATGCTGTCGGTGCTGGCGTCCCCAAGGGTGTTACTGAGGCTCTGGTTGATGTGGGCGGCCGAGGAACCACTGACGCCGCATTCCTCCCATCTCTCGGCGCGGCACCCAAAATGAGGTAGGTTTCCTGTCCTGTTCACTGCAATAAACAAGGGAAAGGATTAATTAAATATGTGTGAGATTTGAATGTGGATGGATTGACATTTTTTAAGGTGAATGTGACTGAGTATTTTGTATATGATAGGTAGATTAGAGGCCAATCTGAGGTAAGTTTCCTGTCCTCCTCACTACAATAAACGAATAAGGAATAAATTTAAATGTGTGAGATTTAAATGTAGATGGATTGACATTCTTTAAGGTGAATGTGGATTAGTATTTTGTATATGATAGGTAGATTAGAGGCCAATATCAGGTAAGTTTCCTGTCCTCCTCACTACAATAAACGAATAGGGAATAGATTAAAATGTGTAAAATGTAAGATATAGATTGTAATTCTAATAAACATCAATGGTAAGTTGACTAAAATCCTTGTAGCTATGTAGGAAGTGTTAAGTAACATGCAGGAACTACCACGTGTAGGTCTAGTTGCCTCTTGTAGCTTCTTAATTTTCTTATGTTCTTATGTTCTTCTTATGTGATTTAAATGTGGATGGATTGACATTTTTTAAGGTGAATGTGAATTAGTATTTTGTATATGGTAGGTAGGTAGGTAGATTTGTGTCCAATGTCATATGTCCATTATACATAACTATATAGCATACATTATCCGTAATAAGTATAATGCTCTGAGTGACAATCTGAATGGCTTTGTACACATAACACCATGTCTATGATCTCTCTCTCTCTCTCTCTTCAATTCCATCTCACTTGAGAGAGAGAGAGAGAGAGAGAGAGAGAGAGAGAGAGAGAGAGAGAGAGAGAGAGAGAGAGAGAGAGAGAGAGAGAGAGAGAGAGAGAGAGAGAGAGAGAGAGAGAGAGAGAGAGAGAGAGAGAGAGAGAGAGAGAGAGAGAGAGAAAGAGAGAGAGAGAGAGAGAGAGAGAGAGAGAGAGAGAGAGAGAGAGAGAGATTGAGGAGAAATTGACTCCTGTGCCAGGTAAGTATGCCCCGACAAACGGACATTTAAGTGAGTTACGTATAGTAAGAAACTCTGCGGTAACAGCTTGTCACCTTTCACTAACTCCGTATACTTTTATTTATGGTGATAAATACTACTACCTTGTTTATATTAATTTTCACTTTATCTTATCTGTTCATTATGAGAGAGAGAGAGAGAGAGAGAGAGAGGAGAGAGAGAGAGAGAGAGAGAGAGAGGAGAGAGAGAGAGAAGAGAGAGAGAGAGAGAGAGAGAGAGAGAGAGAGAGAGAGAGAGAGATAGAGAGAGAGGAGAGAGAGAGAGGAGGAGAGGAGAGAGAGAGAGAGAGAGAGAGAGAGAGAGAAGAGAGAGAGAGAGTTGTATAAGACTTTTATCGGACGGGGCACAAAAGGTCTGGGCGTGAACTTATATGCTAAGGTCTGAACTTCATAGCTTAGGACCAAACTTATTAAAGTCGGAGGCAGAACTTTGCAAAGCCGTAGCAAAGCCTAGAGGGAGGGGGGGAGGGAGGAAGGGAAGGGGAGGGAAGGGAAGGGAAGGGAAGGAAGGGAGGGGTGGGAGGGAAGGGAAGGGGAGGAGGGGAGAGAGGGGAGAGAGGGAAGGGAAGGGAAGGGAAGGGAAGGGAAGCAGGGAGGAAAGGGAGGGAGACCATTATATGAACCTAAAGAAATGACGGGGGTTTAGGAGAAAAATTATTGCACAGGGATAAGAAGAAAAAGAAATGTAAAGAAATATTATTCGCGGGAAAGGAGGAGGAATAATTGAAAGGAAGAATTCAGGAAAGAACGAAGGTATTTACGAATGAAGGAATGAAGGAAAATGAATAATTGAGAAGGAACCGAAGAAAGGAAGGAAGGAGAAGAAAGGAATGAAGGAAAAGGATTAGAAACGAAAGAGATTCATTGAAAACTATAATATTTTAATAACACCACGAACAAAAAAATGGATAGGAATGTAGATACTAGATAGCTTTTTTTATTATACTTTATGCTACACCGATTACCCGCTACCCCGTAATAAGCTTAATCCTCCCCACCACAATCCCCTCCAACCCCCACCACACTCCTCTCCAGCCCCCACCAACCCCCCATCCCCCACCACAAGCCCCTCAACTACCCTCCAAACCTCACCACCTCCAATCCCTACCACCCTTTCAACCTCCACCACCTCCATTCCTCACTCCCCCCCACCACAAGTTCCCCCCTCTAGCCCCCTCTAACCCCCACCACAAACCCCACCACACCCCCTCCATCACCAGTGCGTGAGTGTGGAGAGACTTGCGGCTCGGGGCTAATTTCCTCCACGTAATGGATACCTTCCGTTCTGCCCCGCGTAGAGACCATAGGGAGGGGGAGGGGGAGAGGGGAGAGGGGGCCGTCCACTTCCCTCCCCCTTCCCCCTTCTCCATTCCCTCCATCGTCTCATCATCCTGTCATCGATGCTACTCTCTCTCTCTCTCCCTGGCACCAACACACACACACACACACACACACACACGCACACACACACACACACACACACACACACACACACACCGTAATACATTGCATTACAATATGGTTAGAGAGGAAAGGGCTTACGTCGCTTGCTATTCGAGCGGAAAATGACCAAATCCACGAGCCATTTCCGTCTGCGTGCATAAACTAAGGCAGTATTCCCCCCCCCTTTCCTCCCCTCACCCCGACTCACCACAACCCCCCCTCACCCACCACCACCACCCGCCCGCCAGACTTAGATGACCGTCCCCCAACCGCTAAAAAAAAAAAAGGCGCTAATCTAAAAAACAAACGAAAAAAATGTGTGTGTTTGTGTGCTAAAAAAAAAAAGGTTGCCGCCACTAACTTTCACTTTATAGAAGTAAAAAATCAATTGGAGTTAATCTTCCCTGTGAAAATTGCACAGAGTTTTAGCAATTTGTGTGCGTCGCCTGCAGACAACGAACAGTAACTTCAAGATTAATAGACATACTATCATACTATCTAAAAGTCTATGTATCTTGGTAACTTTTTCTTGAAGAGTGAAAGTACCAGATGAGTCGAAGTGGATAATGAATAAATAAAAAAAACCCATCACATTCTCGATAAATCAAAGAAAAAACAACAGAAGCTTTATATTTGGCTTAAACGTTATACAAATCTTATCATTACGAAGAGAATACAATCATTGATCAAAATAAATATAAAATAACACGAAGGGAAAGTTGTATAAGCGATGAATTATAAGGACATTGACCAGAACGAAGGAGACGAAGGGAGGAAGGAAGAGGAGGGAGGAGGAAGGAGGCGGAAGGAGGAAGGAAATGAAGGAAGGAGGAGAGAAGTGAAAGGAGAAAGAAAGAAGAAGTTGGAAGATTTGAAGTGAAGTCTAGTCACGCTGAGGGCAACAGGTGGTGGTGGTGCATGCCGGTTACGAGGAGGAGGAGGAGGAGGAGGAGGAGGAGGAGGAGGAGGAGGAGGAGGAGGAGGAGGAGGAGGAGGAGGAGGAGGATTACATAGGATTACATAGGAATAACAGACACCAGGAGACCTATTGGTCCATAGCGAGGGTATCTGCTGAACTACATACTACTAATTATCAACTACTTGTAAGAAAACAGTTGGAAAAATGATACCATTCCCTAAAGAGATAGGAACATGGAAGTTTCATAGTGCAGAAGGATTAGGATATGAAAAATACTAACTACAACTACCACTACCACTACAACTAATCGATACGGGGGACTAGATACGAATTCGCACTATCAATACCCATTTACTTTACAGTGCGCGTCAAGTCTGTTTTTGAATGTAGTTATTGTGCTGGCTCCGACAACATTTGCTGGTAACTTGTTCCATCGATCAACGACTCTAACATTGAAATAATTTTTACGGAGATCGGTGATGCAAAGTTGCCGTTTAGTTTTAAACCATTATTTCTTGTTGTCACTTGAGTTGAAAGCTCGAATAGGTTCTCTTGATTAATGACATCAAATCCTTTAGGATCTTGGAGGAGGAGGAGGAGGAGGAGGAGGAGGAGGAGGAGGAGGAGGAGGAGGAGGAGGAGGAGGAGGAGGAGGAGGAGGAGGAGAGGAGGAAGAGGTAGAGGAGGAGGAGGAGGAAGAGGTAGAGAAGGAGGAGAAGGAGGAGGAGGAGGAGGAGGAGGAGGAGGAGGAGGAAGAGGAGGAAGAGGTAGAGGAGGAGGAAGGGGTAGAGAAGGAGGAGGAGGAGAAGGAGGACGAGGAGGACGAGGAGGTAGAGGAAGTAGAGGAGGAGAAGGAAGAGTTATAGGAGGAAGAGGAGGAGGAGAAGGAAGAGTTAAAGGAGGCGGAGGAGGAGGAGGAGGGGGAGGAGAAGGAAGAGGAGAAAGAGGAGGCGGAGAACTAAGAAAATCGTAAAGATTCTTATAACGAGGTTAATCCAAACATTCCCTAAGATTGATGTTTTGAATTTTACGTAAATTTATGGTAAACAAGCGCGATCCCACACGCAGGGCGGCGCTTCTGTTCTTAACTTAGCCTGATAAGATGTATATATATATATTTTCTGAACTCAATTGTGTATTTTTCCCCCGTGTGTGTGTGTGTGTGTGTGTGTGTGTGTGTGTGTGTGTGTGTGTGTGTGTGTGTGTGTGTGTGTGTGTGTGTGTGTGTGTGTGTGTGTGTGTGTGTGTGTGTGTGTGTGTGTGTGTGTGTGTGTGTGTGTTTCCTGGCTCCTACAAAAGTACTCCCTATTCACTCTTTTACTAAAAAAAAAAAATTTTTTCCCCCCCCTTTTTGATAGTAAGAGTAACTCTGCGGTATACGGCTAGCTTTGTCACCTTTCAAGCTAACTCCGTATATCTTTATTTATGGTGATGAAATACTACTGACTACTATAACTATTACCTTGTTTAGTATTACTTTTCACTTTCCATCTTATCTGTTCAATAGTATTTATCGGAGAAGAGAGGAGATGTGAGAGGGAGAGAATGAGAGGGCACTAGAGAAGGAGAGAAGAGGAGAAGACATAGAGAGAGAGGCAGTAGAGAGAGAGAGGACAGATAAGTGAGGATGAGAGATGGGCGAGAGTATAGCAGATTGAGGGATGGATGAAGCGTAGAAGAATAGATGTATTAGAGAGATGTAGAGAGACAGGGAGTATAGTATCAGCGAGAGAGAGTTGTATAAGACTTGTATCGGAGTCGGGGCATACAAAAGGTCGGGGGCGTGATACTTCATATGCGTATCAGCGTTCTGAACTTGCATAGGCTTCATTAGGACCCAACTTATTAAAGATACGGGAGGCAGAAACTTTGCAAAGCGCGTTAGGCAAAGCCTAGTAGGGAGGGGGGGGGGGTGCGAGTGCATAATGGATAGGTTATGAGATTTGGAGATTAAGGGTAAGTTGGAACTTTTTCGAGTGAAGTGCAGGTGGTGATGGAGCGTAGTGGGATGGGAAGCCGGGGCTACTGTTACACTTCAGATGTAGAGGAGTGGTGGCACGGGTATGTTTGGGATAGAGGAGGGGATAGGCTCAAGCGGAAGGGGCAAAGGAAAGTTGGAGCGTGCATGAGGAGAAAGGGGGAGGGTGTGTGACTCATTATATGGAAAACCTAAAGATGACGGGTGTTTACAGGAACAAAATTTATTGCACAGGGATAGTGTGCAGAAAAAGAAATGTAAAGAAATAGATATTTGCGCGGGAAAGGAGGAGGCAATATATTGAAAAGAGATGAATTCAGTGAAAGAATCGAGAGGTATTTACGAAAAATATGAAAAGAGGAATGAAAGGAAAAATGAATAATTTAGAAGGAACCGAAGAAAGGAAGTGACAGGAGACGTGAAAGGACATGAGGAAAAGGATTATTAAACGAAAAGAGATCTCATTGAAAACTATAATATTGTAATAACACCAACGAACAAAAAAATAGATAGGAATGTCGATATAGACATACATACTTTTTTATTATAACTTTATGCTACACACCGATTACCCCTAACCCCCGTAATACTGGCGCTTACAATCCTCCCCCACCACATCTCCACCTCGCAACCCCCACGACCACACTCCTCTCCATGCCCCCACCAACCCCCCATCCCCCACCCCAAGCCCCTCAACTACCCTTCAGGAACCTCACCACCAGCTCCAACTCTCACCGCCCCTTTTCACCTCCACCACTCCATTTACCCGTCACTCCCCTCCTCACCGCGCATCCGACAAGTTCTCCCCCCCTCTACCCCTCTAACCTCCACCACAAACCCCACCACACCCCCTCCATCACAGTGCGCTGAGTGTGGAGAGACGTGCGCTTCGGGGCTAATTTACCTCGCACGTAATGGATCATCCATTCCGTTTGCCCCGCGTAGAGACCATAGGGAGGGGGACGGGGGAGAGGGGGAGAGGGGGCCGGTCTGTGTCACTTACCCTCGCCCCTTCCCCCTTCTCCATTCTCCCTCCGATCGTCTCATCAGCCTGTCATCGATGCTACTCTCTCTCTCTCTCCTCCTGCTACCAACACGTATCACACACACACACACAGTGGACACACGTACGCACACACACACATCACACACACACAACACACGACATCGCTCACCCGTAATACATTGCATTACGAATATTGTTAGTAGACAGAGGAAAAAGGGCTTACGTCGCTTCTATCGAGTCTGGAAGAATGATCCAATCCTACGTACCTTTCCGTCTTGCGTGGTCATATGACCTCAAGTGCGTATCCCACCCTCCCTTTTCCTGTCCGCTTCACCCCCGACTCACCACAACCCCCCCTCACCTCACGTCACACCCCCGCCCGCCAGACTTGATGACCGTACCCCCAACCGGCTGACATAAAAAATAAAAAAGGCGGCTAACTCTAAAAAACAACGAAAAAATGGTGTGTGTTTGTGTGCTAAAAAATCAAAATAAGGTTGACGTCTGCCTGCTTACTTCACTTTATAGAGTAAAAATCAATTGGAGTTATGGATCTTCCCGTGTACAAAATGTGCACAGATTTTAGGCATTTGTGGTGCGTCCCTGAAGAAGACATACGAACAGTAAAAACTTCAAGATTAATAGACATACTATCCTATTATATCTAAAAGTCTATGTACTTGGTAAGCTTTTTTCTTGAAGAGTGAAAGTACCAGATGAGTCGTGAAGTGGATAATGAATAAATAAGAAAAAAAACCCATCGACATTCTCGATAAAAATCAAAAGGTGAAAAAAAAACGAGAACAAAAGGCTTTATATATTTGCTTAAACGGTTCTACAAATCTTAGCATATAAGTGTACGAAGAGAATACATCATTGATCAAAATAAAGTATAAAAATATAGAAGAACACGAAGGGAAAGTTGTACATCATAAGACGATGATTAGTAGAGGACATTGACCAAACGAAGGAGACGGAATGGGAGTAAGTAAGAGGTACGGGATGAAGGAAGGCAGGCGGAAAGGAGGAAGGACTGAATGAACGGAGTGAGACAGCAAGTGCCCGGAGACGAAAGAGCAAGTTGGCTGAAAGAATTTTTTTTGTTATTTTATGATTTCTTAAATTGTGAAGTCTAGATCGAGTTCGCTTGGCGGTTGTTTTTCAGATTCGGTTTGGTCGTATGTGGCCCCAGGTGGCTAGTTATGTTCGTGCATGCTCGTTTGACGTCGATAGGTTTGGTATGCACGAGTGAGAGGAGGGATGGTGATTTAGGAGATTCGGTAGGTTCCATAGGAAGTTGAGATGATACATACACCAGGATATCCTATTGTGTCCATCGATAGTCGTTGAGGGACATGCTTAGAACTACATTACCTACCTAACTGCTTTATACGTGTACTACTTGGTATTTAAAAAAACATTTGGATATAATCATGATACCTATGACCCTAAAGATGGAAGGATACTAGAAAGTAATATCATAGTGCCCAAGGAATGATAGGATAATGAAAAATACTAACTACAACTACCACTAACCACTACAACGTAATCGATACGGGGGATCTAGGATACGAATTCGCACTATTCAATACCGCATTTACTTTACAGAGTGGTCGCCGTCAAGTCTGTTTTTTGAAATGTAGTTATCGTGTGCATCGGCTCCGACAACATATTGCTGGTAACTGTGTTCGTACATCGTGGTCAACGTACTCTAACCTTGAAAAAACTTTTTACGGAGATCGGTGATGCAGACGTGACCGTTTAAGTTTTATATAATACCATATATATTTCTTGTTGTCTGACTTGTGAGTTGAAAGCTCGAATAGGTTCTCTCTTGAGTTAATGACATCAAATCCTTTTATTTCTTGGAGGAGGAGGTAGTGAGGGAGGAGGAGTAGGTAGGAGGGAGGTAGGAGGAGAGGTGTGGAGCGATGAGGCCAGGAGCGTGAGGGCATTGTCAAGGAGGAGGAGGAGGTCATGAGCCTCGATAGGAGGACTATGCTAGGACGGATATGATGTCCCCTTGTAAGTTTATGTCACCTTAGCAATGTTGGTTTGTAGGAGTAGAGAGGTAGAGAAGGAGGTAGAACAGGCGGAATTAGTAGGAAGAAGAGAGTGTGGCAGGTAGGCGAAGGGCGGAGGAAAAGAGTAGGAAGAGGTAGAAGGAGGAGGAAGGTGGTAGTAAGGAAAGAATCCGAAGGGGTATGAGGAGAGGAAGGTACGAGGCAGGACGATGAGGTAGTGAGTGAATTAGAGTGAGAGGAGAAGGAATTAGTTGATATGTGAGCGAAGAGAGAGTGAGTATATAAGTAATATTTAAATGATGCTGGATTTGTGATTATACGTGCAGTTTAATACGACCTTATTTCGGGGGAGGCAGGAAGGAAGAGGGTGAGTAAATAGTGAAAGTGGCTGTATAACTAATAAAATCGATAAAGATTTCTTATCACGAGGGTTATATATCGACCCTAAACATTCCCTAAGCTTTGATGTTTTGAATTTTTACGTTAAATTTTATGGGTAAACAAGCGCGTATCCCACCCCACATGCGCAGTAATGGTCGGCGCTTGCTGTTCTTAACTTAACCTGATAAATGTATTTATATATATTTTCTGAACTTCAATTGGTGTACATTGTTTCTCCCACCCGTGTGTGTGTATTGTGGTGTGTGTGTGTGTGTGTGCTGTAGTGTGTTTGTGTTGTGTGTGTGTGTGTGGGTGTGTTGTTATGTGTGTGTGGTGTGTGTGTGTGTGTGTGTGTGTAGGTGTGTGTGTGTGTGTGTAGTTTGTGTGTTTCCTGGCTCCTACAATCTCTTATCTTCCTTTCAGTTTTTCTTTACTCCATATTCATCCTCTTTTATACTCCCACTACAGCCTTTAATGCATCCCTCTTTCTCCTCCTTCTCTTCCTCCTATTCCCTAAGCACACCCCATCCCTATGCCTCCTTCACCCATAACCTCCCCATTCCTTCTCCCATAATCTCCTTCTTCGTCTACTAGCACAACACAACAGTCCATTCTTACTCATTACGTCCCATCCCCCCAACAATCCCAAACCCACACCCTCACTCTTTCCATCACCCTCTAACCTTGCTCTCCTCGTCCCTAACACTGCCCACACCCTACGCTACCATTCGTGTTTACGCATACTCATACCCACAAGCCATCAACCCCTGAAGAACGACTCACATCTCCCTTACCACATCCCTAGCCACACCCACACCCTCGTATCTCCGCTATCTTTAGGAGGAGCATCAGGGGTTCAACGTTATGGCTACAGATATTTCGGGTGGAGGACGGCCAAAAAAAGTTAATGGCAAGTTACAATTGGGCTGTGCTGCGCGTCCGACAACTTGGAGTCATAAAAATTGGGTCCCAGAGGTTGGGCGGCTACGTGGACAGTCCTGCTTTCCCACTCAGCTTTCGAGCACGGCGGCCTGGGTTTCAATGAGTTATGGTTCGGGAGTGTGAAGCCATAGACCAGAGGAAATTATGATTGACAAAGGGGTATTAAAAGAGAGATGCGCAGGAATGAGGTAGATATAGAAGAGAGAGAGAGAATAGTGAGGAGCCGGGTTTCAGTGGTTATACTGATTGTCAAAAAAGAATTTAAGCAATGGTGATCGAAGTGTACAGCACAGGATGACATGGATCTGTGGTCTCTCTCTCTGCTCATCGTTCTCTCTCACTCTCTCAATATGACCTCTCCATTCATATCCTCTCATCTCTACATCGTCGTCTCTCTCTCTCCGTGTGTTGCTTTATGTGAGAGAGAGAGAGGCCGGAGAGATGCAAGAGAGATCGGACCTCTTACACGGAGGGAGCAATAACCTGTGTAGTAGTGGTGATTTATATAGTAGATTATGCTATTATGCTTTATTATTATCTATTATTATTATTATTTTTTTTTTTTTTCACATTTGGTGTGCCTTATACGCGCCTTGTGAGGCATGGTGCCGGCCCAGCTGGCTACGGATGGTAGAACGCCTCTGGAGGTTCACTTGAGGGCTGTGATGGTTGGTCCTCGGCCCGTGGTGGCCAGCGGCAGGATTTTTATAGTGACGCCTGTGATTAAGGAAGCTCATGTGTCCGCCCCCCCTCGTGTCCTCCGATGGTCCACTCGCAATCGAAGGTAGAGTTGATGGGCGGGCATGTAGTTGTTCTTAAGGTTCCACTCGAGCGTGCAGAAAGGTTTGTGGATTTCTCGGCGATCGAGCTCGGGTCACGCGAGAACATGCAGTTCGAGACGCTACACACTTTAACCCTTCCAACCACGAGTCCGCGCTACCTACCCGCAAAAACCAAGGAGCCCTCTCCCTAAGAGTGGGGAGGGTTGAATTCCCAGGAGTACCTTTCAAGCTGGTGTTGGGTGTACTTTCTCCCTCTACTCTCTCTCCTCATCTCTCTCTCTCTCTGCTCTGCTCCCTCTCTCTCTTCTTTTCTCTTCACTCTCTCTCTCTCTCCCTCTGTGTAGTGTGTTGGCATCTTCAACTTGTCAATCTTGAATCTACACTTTATTCACTTCTTCACTTTCGCCTCCCTCTCCTCATCCTCTCCTCAAGCCCCACGAAGTCAATTATCACAAGGTCCCA
>JACEEZ010014154.1:125000-130000 GCA_016584305.1 Chionoecetes opilio | reverse complement strand
AAAACAACTCAACAAAAGAGGGAAAAAGGGGGCAAGTAAAAGGGAAAGTGAACAAAAGAGAGAGAGGGGAGGGGAGAGAGAAAAAGAGAGAGGAGGAGAGAGAGAGAGGAGAGAAGAGAGGGGGGGGGGGGAAAAGGGGGGAGAGAGAGGAGAGAGAGGAGGATTAAGCAGGTTGTACCATGAACGTGTGTGCTTTAGTTCGTGACATCGAGTTCGTCTTCCGGGACACAGCGACTGTAATCGATAACCGAGGTGGCCACCACCACCACCAACACCACCATCACCACCACACCACCACCACCACCACCACCACTACCACCACCATCACCACCACACCACCCCCCACCACCACCCCACCACCACCCCCCACCACCACCACCCCACACCCCCACCTACCACCACCATCACCACCACCAAACCCAAAACCACCCCCAAACCACCCCCACCCACACCACCACCACCACCACCACCACCCCCAAACACCACCCCCACTACCACCACCCCCCACCCCACCACCACCCACACCACCACCACCACCACCACCACCACCACACCACCCCCACCACCACCACCACCACCACCACCACACCACCAGGGTCGACGGTCGATGGAAGTACTGACATCCCTTCCTTTTCTTCCCTTCCCTTCCCTTTCTTCCCTTCCATCCCTCTTCCGTTCATTCCCCTCGACATCCCTTCCCTTTCTTCCCTTCCATCCCTCTTCCTTCCTTTATTCCCGTTCATTCTTCCCTAAATCATCTTCATGTGCACCTATTTTCCCTTTTATCAACCTCTTCCTCTTCCTCTTTTTCTCTTTTGCGTATTTACCTCCTCTCTTTTTCCCTTCATTATTTCTTTTCCTTCTCTCGACGCTGGCTTTTTTTCTTCTACATCTACGTTTTCTGATTTCCTAAGGGTTCCGAATTTTTGTATTCCTATAAATCTGGTTCATTCACTCTTCCTTTTTCTTTCCTTATTCGATACATTTCCATCCTTATCTCTCTCTCTCTCTCTCTCTTTTTTTTGTTTCACTTTCTAATTTACTTGCCTCCTTTTCCTTTGTTATTATGAGGTTTTTTGTTTTTCTCTTTTTTTTTCTTTCTCTCTCTCTCTCTCTCTCTCTCTCTCTCTCTCTCTCTCTCTCTCTCTCTCTCTCTCTCTCTCTCTCTCTCTGGTCCTTCCTTTCCATTTTGGCTTCAACTTTGCTCTCCCTCCGACAGTCACCCAACCTTCCCGTCCCTTTCAACCGTCCCTCTCTGGATCAGCCTCCTCGTCGGTCCCTCCTCCACCACCACTTCTCTTTGAACTCGAGCCACTCTTTTCCTACTGCCATTTCAGCTAATTTAATCATGTCGCTCCACTCAGACTTCACACATATATATATTTCTTTACTTCTCTCTCTCATGTTTAGGCTAGTCGCTTCTTCGCAACGACATCTTCAAGAGCTCCTTTTCCTCTTCTTCCTTTTTACTGTCTCCACTATCACCGTTCACTCATAAAATGCCAAGCCAAGTTCAGCGCCTTAGTTTCACTTCCACTGACACTTTCACCTCCATTAGCTTTCTTTCTGACGCTTTCAACTAATTCATTCTCTCCTTTCTCTTTCAGTTCTCCCTTTCTTTCTCTCTTTCTTCTTTTCAGTTGCCATAGCCCTCTCCAAACACGCGTGCCTCTTCAATCTCAAGAGACAAGGAGGAGGAGGAGGAGGAGGGGGAGGGGGAGGGGGAGGGGGAGGGGGAGGAGGAGGAGGAGGAGGAGGAGGAGGAGGAGGAGGAGGAGGAAGGAAGGAAGGAGGATCGATGACAGTGAATGCTAGAGTAATTCCTTAGTGGTCTTCTCCCTCTGTCTCCTCTCTTTAATTGCTTCTCTACTTCACCGAATCGCTCTTAATAGTCCAAAACTACCCCTTCCTTTCTTTTCCTTTCTCTTCACTGCGCTGAAAACTTGCCGACGCGAGAATGTTCAAATATGCAGACAGCTCTTTGCTTTGTTCTCCTTCCAACACTCACTCTTTTTACTTTCTTCTTCTTTCTCCTCCTCCTCGTCCCTCATTTACAAAGCAGTCAAAATCGATGTTAATTGTTTCTGAAGTCTATCAAAGAGAATAACAAAAATAAGAATGATTTTAGCTACTACTACTACAATTATGTTCGAGTACAGCTGTGCAATTTTACCTTCAACTACGAGTAAAATTGCACATCCAGTCGATTTTTCTATTTTTGTGGGAGGGTGGAGTGGTTGGGGCAAGGGTTGGGGTTTCTTATTATGTACCCCCCCCTCCCCCCCATCCCCACGAGCCAATACCTCCAACAGTAATTTCTAGTCAACAATTGCTCCTTCGCCAACCTTCCCTCCACCACCACCACCACAGTTCAATTCTCAACCCAACTACAACCCATCCACCACCCAATAACAAGTTTCTCCCCCACACCTCTCCCTATCACAAGCGTCACTATACGGGTCGCATATTCCCCAACTCTATGCGAGTATGTGGTTTCCGAGTGAAGACGCTTGGCTGTAGCTCCGATACTAACCACAGGATTTTCTGGCAAATACCCTCATTGTGACTCCCACTCAAAGTTACCAAAAATTGCTCAGGCATACTAACCTAACATAACCGTAACCTAACCTGACGTGTTCAAGAGTAAACGCGACATACTTTTTCAGAAAACGGCAATATGCATAGGGTCGTGCCTCCATCCCTCACCACCACCACCACCACCACCACCACGACAGCGACAGCGTGAAGCCAACCTTACCACCTCCACTTTAGGGAGTTTAAGAAGAGCGGACACAAGCGTAGATTTGCATTAGTTAACAGGAGGATAAGGAGAAAGGATGATTTCGGGGGAGAGACGGAAGTAAGAGATAGAGAAGGAGATAAGAGTAAGAGATAAGGAGATAAGAGTAAGTAAGAAGTAAGAAAAGAGTAAGGAGTAAGAAGACAGAGAAAGGAAGGGGAGAGAGAAGAGAAGAATGAGATAACACGGCAATATATAAGGGTGAGACGGAACTAAAACGGAAATGGCAGATGAGACAGGTATTGGCGGCACAAGGAAGGGACTGAATTTGTGACTCGAACGAATAGGATTTGTGGGGCGCAGGAAAAGACTGGGTCATGTAAGGCGATGGTGGGAGTGTCAGGAGAGAATGAGGAGGAAGGGGAGCGAAGTGGTGAGGGTGGGGTGGGTGTGTGGGTGTGGGGGGGGATGAAGAGGCACTGCTATGGATGGGGGGGCGACAGTGGTGGGTAATGTAGTGGTGGTGATGGCTGAGGGGATGGCAGTGGTGGGTGAGTGGGGCAGTTTGTGGAGGAGAAAGAGAAGGAAGAGGGGGAGGAGGAGGAGGAAGAAGAGGAAGAGGAAGGATGAGGAGGAAAGAACAGTGGAGGGGAGGAGGAAGAGGAGGAGGAAGAAGAGGAAGAGGAAGAAGAGGAAGAGGAAGAAGAGGAAGAAGAGGAAGAGGAAGGATGAAGAGGAAAGAACAGTATATAGAGAGTAGATGGTTTTTGGATTTTCTTGGCAAGTTGCTGGTGACTTCTTGGGGTTATTGGTCTTTTTTAAATTTTTTTTTAATCCCAAAGAACTTACCCCCTCCTATCCCAAAAAAAGAGAAAAAAAGAAAAAAAGCCCGCTAGCTACCAGTCCCTATACAGACAGAAAGGGATTGTAGAAAGGGGTACAGATGAAGGCATAAGAACATAAGGGAAAGGAAGACAAGGCTAGTTTTCCTGTATGCACTCACTGACTCTGTTACTTCCATGTCCTTCCCTTCCCTCACCACAATACAAAGCATGTACGTCTGTCAGCTAACATAAAAAATAAATGTGAAGTATATGAGACTCACAAACGGTTATTATGATGTCAGGAGCCGCTGATAAGGTCTGGCATCCCGCTGAAGAGCCTGACATAAGGGCTTCAAGCGTTCATGACACACGCACGAAGTATCATACATAAATAAAGCATTGGATTCATATTTGCATGAACTAAATTTTCACAGGGATGATAAAAATATATATCAGTGGAATTATTAAGAGGATGAAATGCGATCAACTCAGAAACCGACGGAATACAGTGAACAAAAGCCATTAGTGTGCTTCTCTCCTATATGTGTTAGAGATATATATATATATATATAATGTTCTGGTTCCTATATGATTCTCTCTCGCTCTCTCTCTCTCTCTCTCTCTCTCTCTCTCTCTCTCTCTCTCTCTCTCTCTCTCTCTCTCTTCTCTCTCTCTCTCTCTCTCTCTCTCTCTCACTAAGGAGGGTGTGTCAGATTAGATTTATCCCCATCATTACCATTCGCATTTAAGGAAGACGCAACTCCCCCCCTTTCCCATCCTCCTCCTCCCCCCTTTCCCCACCCCTTCCTCATTCCCCCTTCCCCTTTCTCCCCTCACACCCATTTCCAGGGTGGCTGGCGGCGGCGGGAAACATTTATCAACCAATACAAATAAAATATGTTGCCGGCAGTCTCCGGGGCGGCGGCATTTCCCAGAGCCGTGGGCGAATTTATTTTTGGGCTCCGCAGTATTTAATTAATTTGTATTTTCGCGGAAGCTCGGTATTATTCCACGAGTTTTATTGTTGTTGTTGTTATTTTATCGTGGTCATTATTGTTATTGTTATTATATCATCTTACGTTTTCATTATTCTATGCACTTTGTAATATCATATCTTTTTCTTGGCTTCCGTGTATCTTGCTTGTGGAAAAATGTATTACTATTATCATTATTGACATCATTGCTATTATTACAGTATTATATTATCTTTAGTTATCATTATTCTATGCACTTCATATATCTTTTTTTTTCTTTCCTTCCACATATCTTGCTTGTGGAAAAATGTATTACTATTACTATTACTATTATTACTATTACTATCACTTCTTCCCCTTTTCACCATGTGTTGCCGACGTTCTTAATGCGTTACGGCCTGAAACTCTTACGACACGAGCGGCGAGACACATGAACTTTAATCACCACCGATTTTTACACCA
>JACEEZ010014154.1:110000-122500 GCA_016584305.1 Chionoecetes opilio | reverse complement strand
GAAGGGAAGGAGGGAAGGGGAGGGGAGGGTGGGGGAAGGAAGGGAGTGTGAGAGAAGGGAGAAGGGAGAGAAGAGAAATAAGTCAGTAATAGGTCCCGCTCTTACGTCTATATCTCGTGGTGGGGGGGAGGGAGAGAGAGAGAGAGAGAGAGAGAGAGAGAGAGAGAGAGAGAGAGAGAGAGAGAGAGAGAGAGAAGGGAGGGGGGGGAGTATGCCTGTGTCCTGAGTTAGAAAGCTACACTACTATTAGTTACAAGGCAAGTCACCTACCGAAATTGACGAGGTTCTCCATGTAGCCGGGGCCCCTGGACGCCCGTGCCTGGCCTTCACGGGGCGGTGGGTGTGGGCGGGGGAAGCCTTGCCAGTCTGCCTCACCCTGACCTCCGCCCGCCAGTCCTGACCCCACGCCCCGGCCACCACCCGCCGCCTCCACAGCATTCCATCCTGAATGTTTTTGTGTCGTGTACCGAGGGCTGTGTGTCGAGTGGGAGAGGCGGCGGGCTGGCGGGCTGCGGCTCAGGCTAAGGGCGTCATTGCGCTCCTCCGCAAGATGATCCGCGTGTTCCAGTGTGGCGTAGGAGCCTTGTGACGCGAGGGCCGTCACCCCTGTTCCCTCCTGGGCGGTGTGATTGGACGCCCTCCCATCAAGGCGGCGGAGAGGGGGGGCGGGCCTCCCCTCACGTCCTCGCCCGTTGGCTTTTCTCGCTGGCTTTCCCGCGCTTCGGTCAGGCCCAGAAGTTGCATGGAAGTCGCTTTGACGGCGATCAGATTGTGCCGTCAGTTTCTTGTACTCGTGATAGCGCAGCACTCTGAAGTTGGGGACGGGGTCAGTGCCGCGGGGCCGGGCGGTAGGAATGTCTCGGTACTCGTTACTAGTCAAGTGTGCGGCGGAGACAGGGTCTGGTTGGGGTCGTGGTGGGCGTGCCGCTGTGGCGAGGGAATGACGGGGTTGTGAACCTCTCACTTTGCCGCCTCCGCCCCTCGTAGCCGATTGCCTCCTCTCACGCTCATCCCAGGGCGGCCCCGCGGCGGCTGGAGACTCGGCTGTTGCCCCGCCCCGCCCCGCTGCGGCGCGGAGTGCGAGGGTGACAGGCGTGGGTGCTGAGTCACTGCGCTGATGGGCTGGCGTCCGTGCCACTTGCCTCGCCTCACTACCACTGCCCACGTCATTCTGGGCCTCAGGGGCGTCATCCTTGGCGACTTTCACACCGACTCCTGCGGTCAAATACTTTTCTGTGTACCCAACTTCCTGCTGTACGGCGTGGCGTGAGGCCGCCGCCTCGCTCACACCGCCGCCACCGCGCCCTTTGTCCTTCCCTTCTTCACTTTCTTTTGGCTTCAACACCACTTTCAGCTTTTCCTTCTTACGTCGCTTCTTTACCCTTCCACCAAATCTCTGAAGATCTGCTCGCTGCTCTAGTTGGTCGACCGCCTTTGTTGCCGGGGCTCCTCCCCACCAACCCCCGACCTGCGTCCCCCGGCGCGGCGCTTGACCAGATATCCTCAGACCCTCGCTCACCCTATCAGCATGACCAATGCTAGATGGAAATTGGTCTTTTTCTTCATCATCTGGTCGGGAAGCAACAGCAAGGGAAGACAGTCCTGGCTGTGGCGGGGAATGTGACGCCGCAACACCGCGGCGGTGGTCGGGACGCTGCCAATCAGGTTTGTGGTCCTCGCGTGCCGCCGCAGCCTTCAGGGGCGGGTCTGGCAGCCTTGTTGTCAGTCTGGAGGAGAGACGATCCTCCCCCTTTATAGTGGTTTCCGTGAGAGCTTCGAGTCGCATGGTAGCCGCGGAATGTAGCACAGGCGGGGCTTCCCGCGTGATTGGTGTGCGGGGCGGCCGTACTTCCGAGGCCTTGGCCAGGGTCGGGGCATCCAGCGGGGCATCCAGCGGGGCATCCAGCGGGGCGTCAGGAAGCGGCGTGAAGGCGTTGTGCTTCATGTTTCCCTCCAGCTGATCGGCCGCATCCGCCGGCACGCCTCCTGCCCCGAGCACCGTCTGGGTCATTGGTCGCCGTTCCTCTTCTCTGTCACTTCCGCCGTCGGGTGGGTTGTCACGCACTCCGTGATCATCCTCATTGGCCCACCACACCTTTTCCTTCTCTTCCACCTCTTTCTCCTTTTTCTCTTCCACGATCTCGAAATATGCGTTTTCTTGGGTTTTTTCCTCACTCGGAATGACTTGGTGCATTTGGGCCGCTTCTTCACCTTCAAAACTTTTTCCCATTGCCTTCCACTTCACGCCACTCCTGCGTGACCCGACGGGGTCCACGCGATGCCCCGCCACCCAGGGAGCTTCAACACCCATTTCAGACGTTCTCAATATTTTGTCCGCACCAGAGTTCCTCTTAGTTCTGTGACGATGGTCGGGAGGGTCAGCGTGTCTGGCAGGTTCAGCTTCCGAAGCGCTATTAGTTCCTGATGGTCTCCAAGGCCATTCCTCAGCAACGTGCGGGAGGGTGGTGGGACTGTCTCCCTTCTCGACCTCCCTTCCCTGGCGTGGGATGTGGGCGGCACGATGAACCAGGTGGCTGTCTAACTTGACCTTGACAAAGGCGGGGGCGGGGGCGGTGGGGGAACGGGCTGCGGGTAGAGGAACCTCGTCCGTCACGGCTCCCTGGTCCGCCGCGCCTGAATGACGGCCAACAACCTTTCGACGCATATCGGCTTGGTAGGAAGATGTACGATCTCCCTCTCTCTTCTGGCGTCGCTGGGCGTGGCCCGTCGCCGCTGGTGCGACCCTCACTCCCTCGCCTCCCGGGTCATGACTCACGCTGCCTGCTGCCTTACCTATAAGTTGAAGCGGTTTGCTGTTTGTTGTCTTCAGCCTGAGTGTTGGCTGGTCCTGCTGTAATCTTTGCTTCATATGAGACACAGGCAGCTTGTGAGGGTCTCCTGAAGAGCCCCGGGAAGGGAGTCTCGGGCGGCCCCATCGGTGATAGATCTCTGCGGCCTGAGCCAGGATCTCCGGAGTTGTGATTCCCGGCAGGTTCTGCAGGTCATGTGTGCTGAGGTAGGGCGTGGGAGAGGCGAGGTCGGGGTTGGAATCCTCCTCCGGGGCCGTCTGAGTCGGCTCCCCTTGAAGCGCTGATCTGTTGTACACTCGGAGGTAGTCACTGGGGCGAGGCAGAAAGGATCCGTCAACCTTGTTCCGCCCGAGGGCTCGCTGCAGGGCAACCTCTGCCTCGCCGTCGCCCGCGGCCGTCTGCTGTTCCTGCTCATTCACCAGCAGTTTTTTCAGGCTCCACGAGTACTGCAAGTCTGCGAGCTCCTCCGCAGAGCACGACATACACTCGCTCTCGAACACCATCCTACGAAGGGCGCCGAAGGGGAGCTGCGATCCGAGGCAGGTCTGGATCCCAATGCTGTGAGGGAAAAAAAATGACAATATTAATTTCAAAGCATCATGAAAAAGTCCTACACAAAGGGACAAAGCTCATAATTTTCTTACATATAAGTTCAATATCTATGAAATAGATATATAAACGTGCTGCACCACAGTGACTTTATGGAAATGTGAAAATAAAGCTGATTCATGCACGCCATGCCAATTAAATCACCAAGGTCACACCACATATATAATCCTGCAGTGTCGCAAACATTACAGTAAAGCTGCAGCATCAAACTCCCTTTTATCACTCCATCCATTGCAGGCCGAAGCGAAACCTGCCGCGCCTCCCGCCTCCTTGCTTCTCTTATATCCCCTCGCACACTGGATAACAACACAGACTTTGCTGATCAATACCCGCAGGGCACAGGTGCGTCGCCTGTCCCGCCTCAATGAATTTTGGGCGAGTGGTCGGGCTCAGGTTCGTTCATAACCCGCCGGTCGCTGCACAATAGGACGAAAGGTCCGCTTGAGTGAATTGGATTTCCATATATATATTCAATCTCGCTCGCAGCCCAGTATTCCCGGCAGTTTTTGTAAGTTGACAAGATCCACGGCGTCTTACAAGGCGGCGGTGGGCGAGGCGAGGGAGGTGGCGCAGTTTACGGCTCGTCGAGGCCCGGATGATCCGTTTCGCATTTGGAGTGATATTCTTTATGGGGCGACGCTGAGCCCCCGACATGCCTCCATCTCGCCGCGGGAAAGAAAGCGGGACTCCATCACACAGGAGTCAAAAGAGGCTTTCCCGAGAACGACGGGATATATAAACTCAATAAAAGTCCCAGGGGACGACCGGAGAGACGGAAATATATTCATGAAAGTGAGTGAATTGTGGAACGAAGCGGCGGGATCCCTACGTTACTTTTCTCTCCTTTTGTCACCCATTCCCTCTCTCCTTCTTTCCGCTTCCTTCCGAGTTTTCCAAAAGCAAGCCTTTTTCCCCCCCGTGTTCCTTTACCGCTACCCGAGGGAAATATTCAGGTCGTGCTCTACTTCGCAGCGACAGTCAGTTACAGGACAAATGGCCCCATTCTTTCCTTGTCTCGCACAATTACTTCCACCTGCCAACAATTAGTCTCGCTGCGCCGCTAAACTCTTGGGTCGCCTTGCCCGTAAAATGCTCAATGCTGGAATATTGTGACTCTTTCGCCTCGCCTCTCTAAATCAATTACGATAATAAAAAAAGTGTATGTTTCCACCACGACTCTCAGCCCCGAGGTATCTATCACGCAGCTCCTTATATCACAAAGTCCACCTGTTACTAACTACTCACTTGTCTCTGGAGGCTGTGACGACGACCAGCTGCGAGGTGTTGACGGGGTGCAGGGGGTACTTGCTGACGGCGGCGCTGAAGAGGAAGCGGCTATGTGTGGGCACCAGGATAGAGGCAGGGAAGGTGATGGTCACGATGTAGTGCTGGCTCGTGTTAAAAACTTTGTACAGGAATTTCCCTTCTTCATGAGGGGGTGAGGAGGCCGAAGTGTTGAAAGACGGTGGTGTAAAGTGGTGTGAGGTGTGTGGCGTGTTTTTCTTCTGGCTTCTGCTGCTGTCACTGTTACTGATGTTGTGTAGTAACTCCCATAGGTGGTGGAGGCGCGCTAAGAGGTTGTCGCCCTTGTTGGTGGTGGTGGGGAAGGTGTTGATGATGCCAGGGTCGTGGAAGCATGAGGCGCCGAGGCTTCTGAGCGGGGAACAGGCCCAGCGGAGGGTGAAGTCCGGGGAAGGCGATGTGACCTCCACTCGAAGCGTCACGTTGGCGTCTCGGTCTATCACGCGTTCCGTCCCGTCCACGAACTTCACTCTGCAACGACAGAACGAACCCAAAATTACGTATAAAGCGTAGGAACACACACAGACACACACACACAATAGTTACACAGCCTCCCGCCTATGAAGCGCAACCAATGTCACTTAGCTTTTGTGATTTTCGTTAATTTATCCCAAATATTTGCGATACCACCACGGAGGAGCGACTTACTCTACCTACTTCCCATCCAGTGATCAACTTTCATCTATTCACAATGAGAATCTGAGGAATTGAGTTCCAGGAGACAAAATGACAGCACGCATCTACTTCAATTATTTCTCTTTTTAACTCCTTTTCCTCCACCTTCATCATCTCTTCTTCCTCCTCCTCCTCGCTTCTCCACTCTATCTGTGAGACGGAGGAACTGCAATACTGGACGTCAGCCAATCATAGACACACTCCCATCAAACATTTCACGGCCTGGGAAGATGATTGCTTGCTCTCTCTCTCTCTCTCTCTCTCTCTCTCTCTCTCTCTCTCTCTCTCTCTCTCTCTCTCTCTCTCTCTCTCTCTCAATTTGATGATCTATTCCTTACATAACCCAGTCACCACCGTATACAGCAGGCCAACCACCACCACCACCACCACCACCACCACCACCAACAACAACAACACCACCACTCTCTCTCACCTGAGTCTGATAGCCACTACAGTGAAGGTGGTGTTGAAGGCAGCCTCCACGATGGTGTCACGCTCCCGCACCCTTAACTGCGTCACGTATTCCCCGTCCTCAAGAGTGCGCGGCGCCAGAGCATGCATGACCAACCCTTCTTTCTCCCCCGACAATAACAGCGCTAGGCCCAAGGCCTTCTTAATCTTGTCATTGAGTAGCCAAAAGGGCCAGTCGTGGTCATACACAGGGTGGATACGTAGGGAAGGCGTGTCCAGACGGGTGTTGGAAAAGGGTACTTCTTGACCGTCCTTGTCCCAGATGGTCCACAAGTACTCCGGGCCACCTCCCACTGGACAGTCCCGAAGCAGTTCCGGCTCCACCAGGATCTCCTGCGCCCCATCGAACTGTGGACGAGAGAAAAGAACAACGCGGTAAGATGACGAAAAAGTACACTATAGGGTTGTAATATCCAAAGAAAAAGAAAATGAAAAAATGAAAAAATGAAAAAAATGAAATATTACATTATGTGGATTTAAATGGAGAGTGAAGGAAGGAAGAAAAGTGAGTGTATGAATGAATGAGGGAAGGAAGAAGGGAGGGGAATGAGAGAGGGGAGGAAAGTGAGTGAATGTGTGAGTGAGTGAGTGGAGGGAAAAAGTGAGGGGAATGAGAGAGGGGAGGAAAGTGAGTGAATGTGTGAGTGAGTGAGGGAGAAAGGGAGGGGAATGAGAGAGGGGAGGAAAGTGAGTGAATGTGTGAGTGAGGGGAGAAGTGAGAGAGGGAAGAAGGGAGGAGGGGAGGAGAGTAGGAACACAAGTGGTAAATTGAACACCATCACCACACTCAAGGGAGACAAGACATCCGTCCCCGAGGCATGTCAAAGCAATCGTTTTTTTTTTCTCTCTCTCTCTCTCTCTCTCTCTCTCTCTTTTCCTCTCTCTCTCTCTCTCTCTCTCTCTCTCCAAACGACACTTTGATGTAGGACTGTGTGAGGCTCCGCAGACCAGAGTAATGAAGGAACACACACACACACACACACACACACACACACACACACACACACACACACACACACACATACACACGCACATACACCCACACACACACACGCACATACACACGCACGTACACCCCCCCCACACACACACACGCAGACACACACATTTTCTCAATATAACATTACCTTAAAACTACATTCGAATTTATAAGTCAAGTAATTCCCCGACTCTTAAAAACACACAATCCTTTTACCTACATATCATTTTCACCATTACTATCATTATTATCATCATCATTGCTGTCGTTGTTGTAGCCTCTTTTTTAATACCCATGATAATTGTTTAATTGCCCGATAAAGGGTTAACCCTTTATCGGGCAAAGAACCATATTTGGTCGCTTATTTTTGTAACATTTTGGAGCTTTCATCACTATCATCATTATTATCATCCTTATTGTTGTTGCCTCTTTTTAAATACTCATGATAATTGTTCTACATTATTCAAATATTGGTTCTTCAACCTTTATCGGGCGAAGAACCATATTTGGTAACATATTTTGGTAACATTTTAGCATTCATCACTATCATTATTACTATTAGTGCTGTTCTTGAAGCCTCTTTTTTAATAGCCATCATAATTATCTAAGAAGCTTTCATCACTATCATCATTATTATTATCATTACTATTAGTGTTGTAGCAGCCTCTTTTTACCTAACCTAACCTAATCAAACTAACCTAACCTAACCTAACCAACCTAACTAAATACCCATCATAATTATTTAAGGAGCTTTCATCATTACTATTAGTGTTGTTGTTGTATACCCTCTTCTTTAATACCCATCATAATTGTTTAAGGAGATTTTATGGATGCCCGAGAGCCTTCAGTCGTCATCTGGTGCACCTCAGCCCCCGCCCTAAGGCAAAGGCTGAGGTCTGGCGCTAAGCAGGTGAGCCTTAATGATGTGGGCTGGCATAGATCATAGCATTTACATAGCCCTTGCCTTCAACACCGTCTGAGAAAGAACCTTAGCCGCCCCGTTATTCATAGTCTCTCCCTTTCACTGTCACATGCGAGAGAGAGAGAGAGAGAGAGAGAGAGAGAGAGAGAGAGAGAGAGAGAGAGAGAGAGAGAGAGAGAGAGAGAGAGAGAGAGAGAGAGAGAGAGAGAGAGAGAGAGAGAGAGAGAGAGTATGTGACGTTTTCTTTCCATCACATAAAATATAACACCTAGAACAGACAGAAAGATAGATAGATAGACAGACATCACACAACCAGAGAAAATCTCTCTCTCATCACCATCAACTTTCACATCACCACCCACAATATCATCATTAATCTACCATCACCACTACCACCATCATCACAATTCATTATTACCGCTACACCATTACTCACAATCATCACCGCCAAGGCTGTCACCACCACACGACACCATCCCCCACCATCATTATCGCTAACTAACTGCACCACCACCACCACTACCACCACCCGTCACTACCACCACCACTACCTTCATATATTCCGTCTCATCCCTGCTGCGTCCCACTAATTCACGGCAGGACGTCTGTTCATGCATAATACAAGCCTAGGTTATGCATACCGGAGCCCCTTGCATAACTTAAGGTCTGGCCGAACACGCTACACACACACACACGCACACGCACACGCACACGCACACGCACACACACACGCACACGCACACGCACACACACACACACACACACACGCACACACACACACGCACATACACGCACACCAACAGAGCCACGCAACGCTTGATATATCTCTCTTATTTCATCACTCAAAAAAAATGCTTGTAATGCAATATTAAACGAAGAAAAAAACATGTATTTCTGACATATATATTTACATTATAGAAAAATAATTGATAGATAGAAGATAGATATAAAGATAAAGATAGATATAAAAGAGAGAGAGAGAGAGAGAGAGAGAGAGAGAGAGAGAGAGAGAGAGAGAGAGAGAGAGAGAGAGAGAGAGAGAGAGAGAGAGAGAGAGAGAGAGAGAGAGAGAGAGAGAGAGAGAGAGAGAGAGAGAGAGAGAGAGAGAGAGAGAAAAAAAAATTAATTAGCAATATTATGGAAAAGTCTTGGTTCGACCTGTTTTGTTATCAAATTACCTACAGAAATGACCTAAGGATTTATTATCAACTATTATAATCATTACTACATTACAATTATTACTATCATTATCACCATCAATATTATTTTCATTCCTATTAAACATCAACATTATAATGACTACTTTTACGTATAATCATCACTATCACTATCACTATCACCACCATCATTACTACTATTTAACCCCTTCACGCCCAGATCTTTCCTTTGCTATATAAAATCGTCTGTTGTTAACCATACAATTACGATAAATAGCTTAATATACTAAATCAGCTGCTGGACACGAATACTAAACAGGTCATTACCTATAATGTTGCTTATATTAATTAAAATCATCTAATGGTAGTCAAATAACAATGAAAATTACGTTCTGGGTTTCAAGGGGTTAACAATGGCCATTCTCACTAACATCAAATCTTTAATCAATGCAACTTTAAACACAACACGACCCTACCACCTTTTTTTTTGTATCATTTTTCACTATCATTATCATCATCATTACTATTCAACAATGACCATTTTAACTAACATCAAATCTTTAATCAATGCAACTTTAAACCCAACACGACCCTACCATCTTTTTTTGCATCCTTTTTCCCCTTCAATCCTCAGCCAGGCTTCGAGTTCCCAGGGCGAGGCCATTATTTCCTCCACACCAACTCCAACCATAACTCAGCGCCTAAGTATCACCGCCCCTCACCCTTGCATCCGCCCCTGCATCCACCCTGCCTCATCCACTTCACTCCCTCCCTCGCCCCTGCCTCATCCACCCAATCCCAAACCTCCACCTCCATCTCCACAACCTGCGATTCACGAAACAACCCTTGCGTTACCTACATTACTATTTTTTCTTCAACTTTCTATCACAGTTACTTGCCTTTCATTAGCGTATACTAGACTACCTGAAATGTTCTTAGTCTCTCTCTCCACGTATTCTCTCTCTCTCTCTCTCTCTCTCTCTCTCTCTCTCTCTCTCTCTCTCTCTCTCTCTCTTTCACGCACCTAACATCATCAACATTCTTCGTTTCCTTTCCTTCCTTCCTTCACACATCTTCCTCCATCTCTCTCTCTCTCTCTCTCCTCTCTCTCTCTCTCTCTCTCTCTCTCTCTCTCTCTCTCTCGCTTTCTCTCTCGCCACGGCTATAACTTGGCTGCCCACCATATGCAAATTAACCGTAAACTACACAAGTTGCGAGATAAATCTGGGATGGGCCCGAGTTCTGCCCCGCGTTATAGGGAGCGAGGGAGACCGCCCGCCAGCCCGTGTTTACCTACCCGACAGTACCTCCTACAGGAAACATCGGGGCTTGGGACAGGGGGACAGGTGCTCGCTGGGTCATTAAGACAACACACACACACCACACACACACTCACACACACACACACACACACACACACACACATACACACACACACACACACACACACACACACACACACACACACTGCTGTCTCTCTCTCTCGGTGAATTTATAAGAGCGAAAGGAAAATAAAACAAGATAGAAGTTGTTGGTTGGATATCTGAGAGAGAGAGAGAGAGAGAGAGAGAGAGAGAGAGAGAGAGAGAGAGAGAGAGAGAGAGAGAGAGAGAGAGAGAGAGAGAGAGAGAGAGAGAGAGAGAGAGAGAGAGAGAGAGAGAGAGAGCGAGAGCGAGAGCGAGAGAGAGAGAGAGAGAGAGAGGAGAGAGAGAGAGAGAGAGAGAGAGAGAGAGAGAGAGAGAGAGAGATAAGTAAAATGTTCTTTCTTTCAATATCTCAATACGATAACTGTTTAAATAAAGACAATTATTACTCAAACCTCGACTTCACTTTCCTAATGAAGCCGATACGCCAAAGAGAGCCTTATGTAATCCCTTCCATTACATTCCTACCTAGAAAACAGAGATTATACACCTAAGTCTTTCAACCATTACCCAACCACTTGTACTAGATTACTCTCTCTCTCTCTCTCTCTCTCTCTCTCTCTCTCTCTCTCTCTTCTCTCTCTCTCTCTCTCTCTCTCTCTCTCTCTCTCTCCCAATTAACTAAGGGTTACCTGTACCGCAGAGAAGTTAATGCAGTAATTAATACCTGTTGCAAAAGTCACAAGGGGGTAAAAACGAGCAAACTTGTTGATATGTGAGGGTCACTTATGCGTGTGTGTGTGTGTGTGTGTGTGTGTGTGTGTGTGTGTGTGTGTGTGTGTGTGTGTGTGTGTGTGTGTGTGTGTGTGTGTGTGTGTGTGTTTGTTTGTTTGTTTGTTTGTTTGTTTGTTTGTTTGTGTGTGTGTATGTGTCTTCAATAGTAAAGAACAACTGCAACAACACAATAGGAAAAAAAATAACCTCCACGAACATAATGGAAGAAGGTTTTATGGAGATAGAGAATGACTATGGAGGATAAAGAGAGAGAGAGAGAGAGAGAGAGAGAGAGAGAGAGAGAGAGAGAGAGAGAGGAGAGAGAGAGAGAGAGAGAGAGAGAGGAGAGAGAGAGAGAGAGAGAGAGAGAGGATAGGAGAGAGAGAGGAGAGAGAGAGAGACTATGGAGGATAAAGAGAGAGAGAGAGAGAGAGAGAGAGAGAGAGAGAGAAGAGAGAGAGGAGAGAGAGAGAGAGAGAGAGAGAGGAGAGAGAGAGAGAGAGAGAGAGAGAGAGAGAGAGAGAGAGAGAGAGAGAGAGTAAAAACAAGTTAAAAAAAGCAGGAAACACATTTTAACACTTGCTGCTGTCTTCCTAATTACACCTGAACCATAATCTTGTAAAAAAATATATAATAAAAACAAGAGGAAAATAAAATCTACTTGTGAAAATATATATGACGGTAGAGGAGAGGCGAGGAGAGGAGAAGAGAGAAAGGGAGAGGAAGTGAAAGGGAGGAGAGGAGGTCGATAATAGGAAACCTCATGATTGTCGAGAAAATTGATATTTTGTATAAATGTACGAATGTCATTTTCTCGGTTATTTACCAATCGATATTTTTTTGTTTTACGCCGAATGATAGCCCTTGATCTACTTCATATTTACTTATCTATTCATGTTGCACTTATCTGCCATAGTTTTTTAGTTATTGAGAAAAAAACGTGATAAAAAAAAAAAAAATCAAGGCATACCCCTTGCAAAATTTGCAATATATTTTGAAAAATAGATTTGCTTGAAAATGTGTTCCTTGCTGTTTTCGGGCATGCTGAACACGAATATGGATTCAGCTTTCAGTTACAATGATTAGAAGTCCTTATTTCATACCTCTTGCAAAATTTGCAATATTTTTTGAAAAATAAATTTGCTTGAAAATTAATTTCTAGCAGTTTTTGGGCATGCTGAACACGATTATGGAGTCAGCTTTCAGTTACAATGATTAGAAGTCCCTATTTCAGCCAATTCACAATGACATGATACTTCCAGATATTCCTTAAAAATCACAAATCAGTAAAAAACTTTCTACAAGACATAAAAATATGATAGGCATTGCTAGATTACTAGTACACTAGTAAGGCTAAGGATAATTCAAACTTGCTCGAATTATGAAAAGTTATTGAAAAATTTGAACTGGCCTGAAACAGGTCAAATTATCCGAAGA
>JACEEZ010014154.1:75000-97500 GCA_016584305.1 Chionoecetes opilio | reverse complement strand
TGTTGTGTGTGTGTGTGTGTTTGTGTGTTGTGTGTGTGTGTGTGTGTGTGTGTGTGTTTGTGTTTGTGTGTGTGTGTGTGTGTGTGTGTGTGTGTGTGTGTGTGTGTGTGTGTGTGTGTGTGTGTGTGCCTACATCTCTTGACAAATTTTTATTTATTCGTCTATATTTTTTCCTCCGTGTGTTAATATCAATATAATAATTCCTGTTCATTTAGGTTCTTAGGTTCTATTAGAGGTTAGGTTAGGTTCTTTTAAGTCTAGGAAGGTTCTTGAGGTCTTGGCAGGGTAAAGGCGTGCCACCAGGGAGCAAAATATGTAAATCATGAATATAAACAGTTGGAAAAATTAGTCGTATATGAAAGTTCAAACGAAATCTAAATATAAATGGAATAAATTAGGGGAAGGAGTGGCCACGGGTGCAGTATTGATCGGGCTGCTTCACGAGGCGACCCGGGGATACACTATAATAACACCAACCAACTGAACAAAATTTCCCACGTATTTTCGCAAAGTACAGAGGGATAAAAGGGAAAAGAAGAATATAGTCAACGATACATTGTCAACATTGAGGGTAAGAATAACACAATTAAAAAAGAAATACAAACGAAAAACACAGACGCACAAATAATAAAAAAAGGTGCCGAAGGATCCTGAAGCCATTTGCCATTTTCCAGCAATGAAGATCTAAGTTAATCGCATCATAATCAAGCCATACAGCCAAGCGTCTTCACTGGGAAACCACATACTAGCATAGAGTTGGGGAATATGCTCTCGGGACACCTGCGGCCTTATCCTCGCCGGTGTGGCCGAGGAATTCAAAGCAGGTAGTGGCAGGAACTTCCCCGACGTGATCCCAGACACAAGTTACGACCCTTTGTTACGTCACTCTGGACCAGACAGCCAACACGTAACACTAGACTCACTCAACACACTCACTCAACACACACTCGCTCAACACACTCACTCACACTCACTCAACACACACTCACTCAACACACACTCGCTCAACACACACACTCACTCAACACACACACTCACTCAACACACACTCACTCAACACACACTCACTCAACACACACTCACTCAACACACACTCACTCAACACACACACTCACTCAACACACACTCACTCAACACACACTCACTCAACACACACCCTCACACAACAACCACAACACTCACTCAACACACACTCACTCAACACACACTCACTCAACACACACTCACTCAACACACACACTCACTCAACACACTCACTCAACACACACTCACTCAACACACACTCACTCAACACACACTCACTCAACACACACTCACTCAACACACACTCACTCAACACACACTCACTCAACACACACACTCACTCAACACACACTCACTCAACACACACTCACTCAACACACACACTCACTCAACACACCCACCACACTCACTCATACACACACTCACTCATACACACACTCACTCATACACACACTCACTCATACACACACTCACTCATACACACACTCACTCATACACACACTCACTCATACACACACTCACTCATACACACACTCACTCACACACACACTCACTCATACACACACTCACTCATACACACTCAACACACACTCACTCAACACACACTCACTACACACACTGACTCAACACACACTGACTCAACACACACTCACTCAACACACACTCACTCAACACACACTCACTCAACACACACTCACTCAACACACACTCACTCAACACACACTCACTCAACACACACTCACTCAACACACACTGACTCAACACACACTCACTCAACACACACTCACTCAACACACACTGACTCAACACACACTGACTCAACACACACTGACTCAACACACACTGACTCAACACACACTACTCCACAAACTCACTCAACACACTGACTCAACACACACTCACTCAACACACACTCACTAACAAAACACACACTCACTCAACACACACTCACGTCAACACACACTCACTCAACACACACTCACTCAACACACACTCACTCAACACACTCACTCAACACACACTCACTCAACACACACTTCACTCACACACACTCACTCAACACACATCACTCAACACACACTCACTCACACACACATCACTCAACACACACTCACTCAACACACACCACTCAACACCACTCACTCAACACACTCACTCAACACACACTCACTCAACACATCACATCAACACACATCACTCAACACACACTCACTCAACACACACACTCAACACACACTCACTCAACACACTCACTCAACACACACTCACTCACACCCTTCCTCACCCCCATATCATTTTGTACACCCACAAAGCCAAAAAGTTGATTTCACATAAGTAACGTTGGTGCACTGTCACAAACTTCATATATAATTTCGTATGATTATCTTGCAAACTAATATTTCGTGTGCATGTGCGTGTGTGTGTGTGTGTGTGTGTGTGTGTGTGTGTGTGTGTGTGTGTGTGTGTGTGTGTGTGTGTGTGTGTGTGTGTGTGTGTGTGTGTGTGTGTGTGTGTGTGTGTGTGTGTGTGTGTGTGTGTGTGTAACAGGTTCAAATGCATGAGGATGATAACATGACACCTTCCCCCTCCCCTCCCCTCTCTCTCTCTCTCCTCTCTCTCTCTCTCTCCTCTCTCTCTCTCTCTCTCTCTCTCTCTTGAATAATGAGAGGAAATAGACGGAGATGGAGGATAGAGAGGAAATGTGACGAGTAAAAATCAAAACAATGAGAGGAAGAGGAGGAGGAGGAGGAGGAGGAGGAGGAGGAGGAGGAGAGAAAGAGAAAATGCAAAAAAACAAACCGGCAACAAATTATAAGCAAACATTCCACTGCCATAAACAACACGAGAAAAAACACACACACACACACACACGGTAGACATGCGCCAAGTACAACTAAGAGAGAGAGAGAGAGAGAGAGAGAGAGAGAGAGAGAGAGAGAGAGAGAGAGAGAGAGAGAGAGAGAGAGAGAGAGAGAGAGAGAGAGAGAGAGAGGTAAACACGTCCTCTCCAAGTCTAACACCATTATCGTCTCTCTTCTCTTTTATCACTCCTGCCTTTTTTTCATTCTTTCTAGACATATGCATAAAAAAACACATCCTTATCACTTACAGTACACTCTTATCAGTCTATTCTCTTTCCTTTCTATTTTCTTTTACTCCAAAGACTAATTTTATTCTTGCCTCGACGTTTTCTTAAATTTGCCCTTTATTAATATTAGTTTGTTTACGTTCATCAAAGCAAATAGTTTACTTGTTCTAGGTTATTTTCTTGTCCCTTTTTCGCTATCCTTCCTCCACCTCATCCTTTACTTCCTCCTCCTCTTCCTCTTCCTCTTCCTCCTCTTCCTCTTCCTCTTCCTCTTCCTCCTCTTCCTCTTCCTCTTCCTCTTCCTCTTCCTCTTCCCCCTCCTCCCCCTCCCCCTCCCCCTCCTCTTCCTCCTCCTCCTCCTCCTCCTCCTCCTCCTCCTCCTCCTCCTCCTCCTGTTTCTTTTCCTCTCGTTTATTCCTCGTCCCTTATAAAGACGAGGAAACATTTGAGTTTTCCTAGAATTCTCCTGACACACGGCACATGTTTAGGCAAGTGAGCTAAGGTACACGGTTTTTACTCTCTCTCTCTCTCTCTCTCTCTCTCTCTCTCTCTCTCTCTCTCTCTCTCTCTCTCTCTCTCTCTCTCTCTCTCATGCTTTCTCTTCTTCTTATATTATGTTTTCTCTTTTTTTTTCTTCTTTCCCTCAAGCTTTCTATTTTTTTCATATATACTTATCGTCACTCGTACTTTCTCTCTCTCTCTCTCTCTCTCTCTCTCTCTCTGCTGCTGCTCACTTAATCCAGTCTTTCTATCACGCCTTATAAAATATATAATCTGCAACACTCTTTCCTCCCTCTTCTAAAACCGTTTATGAGACAAGATTATACCACTATGCCACCTTACACACACACAGAGACATAAACAAAATTAAACACAGGCATCTACATACACCCCTAACGCTCTATATATAAAGCACCACTCTCACCCTTTCAATGTTACATCACCACCACCACCACCACCACCACTGTCTCCTAACTGGTCTCTCTCCCTTCTGTTTGTGTAACTCGATCGCTATTATATTCGCATCCACATCAACCATGAAATATATTACTAGTATAAATATCTCCTTCGTTAACTAACCATCTCATGCTCTCTTTTGGCAAGTACTGTAAGATATGAGAGAGAGAGAGAGAGAGAGAGAGAGAGAGAGAGAGAGAGAGAGAGAGAGAGAGAGAGAGAGAGAGAGAGAGAGGAGAGAGAGAGAGAGAGAGAGAGAGAGGAGAGAGGAAGATGGAACATATGAGGTTATGGTGAAATATGGGAGACGAGAGAGAGAGAGAGAGAGAGAGAGAGAGAGAGAGAGAGAGAGAGAGAGAGAGAGAGAGAGAGAGAGAGAGAGAGAGAGAGAGAGAGAGAGAGAGAGAGAAAAAAAAAAAAATCAAAAGTTCTTGATTTCGCTACATAGTTCAGACCTCATCCAGTTTTCATGTCTGTGTTGCAAGGACGGTAAAGTGTTCATGTATGTGTTGCAAGGACGGTAAGGCAATGAACAGTAAAGGTCACAAGAGAAAAGAATAATATAAGGGTGGAAATATATAAGGTGAAAAAAGAAAATGCAATAGAGAGCCGTGACGCAGGAAAAAAAAAAATGTCAGCAAGATGTGAAAACCTGATTCGCTTGATGAAAATGGAGAGTAAAGAAAAAAAAGAAGAAAAGAATCATACTAAAAGTGCGAGGGAGAAGAAAAACCGTGTGAAAAAAGGGTGGAAAGAAGAAAAGAAGAAAAAAACTGTTATGGATAAAAATAGAGAAGACGAAATGGAGAAAGAGGAAATATTTTATGGAGAGAGAGAGAGAGAGAGAGAGAGAGAGAGAGAGAGAGAGAGAGAGAGAGAGAGAGAGAGAGAGAGAGAGAGAGAGAGAGAGAGAGAGAGAGAGAGAGAGAGAGAGAGAGAGAGAGAGAGAGAGAGAGAAAAAAAAAGAATCCTGGCATATAGATAAGACTTACGACTTACTGATAACAAGGCAGTTTTATGTTAATGGCGATAATAAAATTGTACACACACACACACACACACACACACACAGACAGACAGACACACACACACACACACACAGACACACACTCACACTCACACACGAAATATAAAAAAAAGCCTGATAACGAAGGATATAAACATACAATTAAAGTTAACATTTAGTGAAGATAAATTTGTAAAAGTAAACGAGTAAAGTATAAATGTGTAACAGATGGACGTTAACGATTGTGTCAGCATGAACAAAATGTAAGAACCTTCTATTCTGCCTAGCTTGTTTTTTAGATGGGAGGGGAAGGAGGGGGAGGGGGGGTGAAGGGAGGGGTGAGGTGGGGGGTGAGGTTTTTTAGATGGGAGGGGAAGGTGGGGTGTAGTGGGGGGTAGGTGAAGGTGGGTGGGAGGTGAAGTTTTTTAAGGAAAGAAATGTACGTGGGGTGGGAGGAGAAGCAGGGGGTGAGGTTTTTTAGAGGGGAGGGGAAGGGGGGGAGTAAGTTGGGGATGAGGGGAGGCAGTAGGGGGAGGAATGGGTGAGGTTTTTTTAGAGGGAAGGGGGTGAGGTGGTGAAAGTGGGGGGGAGGTGGGGTGGGAGGGGTTGCTAGGGGTGAGGTTAGAAGGGTTAGCTCCATTATGTTTATTTTCACTACTTATGTTGCAATGTCTTCCAAAGAAATGAACGCGTCCAAGGTTATGTTCTTTTATTTTCTACTACTATTTTCTTTTATTTATGATGCAGTTGCCACATGTACCTATTGAAACATACAATATATAAGAACATTCTATTGAGGGGTTGATGGTAATTTTGACAGCGTGATTTCAACCATAAACATTGATCATGAACACCAAACTCATCATTGATTCATAGGAAAGCTGTTTTTTTTCCTGTATGCCTCCGGGTGAAAATAAAATTATCATAATTATTAATATTATTATAGAAGAACAAGAAAAACAATAACAACACGGCGGTTCATGATGGTGATTATTCCATTACTTTTTTTCTCTCTCACATGGTAAAGGGGAGACATGCCTAAAAGAACAAAAAAGTAAAAGAAAAACCCCACTATTTGCCATCAGCCGAGCCAGCCACTTAGCCACGACAAACAGTCTACCATGTTACTCGTTCTCCGTCCAGTAACTGCCACTAACCGGCTCACATGTTCTGTTTACTATTATAACTCCCCCCGTGTCCCGATCCGGTGCAGTGACTCGCCAACTTCAAGTCCCCTAGTGGCGACGTCCGAAGTCAGTGCCAGTTCGCAGCGACACGTGTTCGAACAGAGGCACATCAGCATACAACATGAGCCTCCAGTGTTCGTGCCAGCACTGCCTCTGTCTTGCCCGCTAATCCTACTGTTTCATCAAATTATTCTGACCAGCTAAGCGACAGTCGGTCCCGAGATCTACATTGACGTCTCTCGCCTCCCACGCGAAGAGTTGATAATTTTTAGTTACCTTTAGCTGACGTCACCGTAAATCATGGCCGCGCCCCTGCCCAGCCTGCGTCCTAACCCTTATGTACCCTGACTTGTGCTCCATCCCACTGCCTTCACATTCTTCCCTTCTCACTGGGTCTCGAAAAAATGTCCCTCGTAGTTTTGATGCTCGCATTTACGCCATGTAATAAACTCATCCGGCTGTGGCTGACAAGATAAGAAGTTCATAAAAAGTGCCGGGGCGGGAGGCGGGGAGGCGGGCGGGCGGGCGGCAGGCGGGTCTGCGGTGACGTGAGGGTTTGGGTCGAGTGCTAAAAACAGCCGCGGTGTCATGACGGTTGGGAAATACGCGGAAACGAACGAAATCAAAGAAACCACAACTCACCGCCACCTGATGCCTGATCGATCATTCTGGCAAACCCATAAATAATCGCTCACTCACGAGACTCACGCCCTCTCGACACCAAGATCAGGAATAGCGAGATTGTGCTGTGTTTTGTGGCACTGGGAATAAGACAAGACCGTTCGGGTACCTGGCACTCTCGAGGACTTCCCGCTCCTGACGAGGCACTGCGTTATGAGGGCGAGGAAGGCGAGGAGGGCCAAAAAGAGGACGAGGAGATACGAGACAGCAGGAACAAGAACAACATCAACACCAGGTGGAGGCTTGGGGTCAATTTGTTAAGTGTAGGCAACCAGCGTTCATGTTACAGGGCCTGAATATCCCTTCCTCCCTAGCCTCCCTTACACTTAACCTCCCTAACCCCTTAACCTCCCTCCCTTACCCCTTAACCTCCCTCCCTTACCCCTTAACCTCCCTGCCTTACCCCTTAACCTCCCTCCCTTACCCCTTAACCTCCCTGCCTTACCCCTTAACCTCCCTCCTTACCTTAACTCCTGCTTACCCTTAACCTCCCTGCCTTCCCCTTAACCTCCTCCCTACCTAACCTCCCTGCCTACCCCTTAACCTCCTCCTCCTCTTAACCTCCCTGCCTTCCATTAACCCGCCTTCCTACCGTTAACCTCCCGCCTTAACACTGAACCTCCCCCCTACCCTTAACCTCCCTGCCTGTACCCCTTACCTTCTGCCTACCCTTAACCTCCCTCCCTTACCCCAACCTCCTGCCTTACACCCTTAACCTCCCTGCCATTTCCGCTGTACCTCTGCTTTACCCCTTAACTCCCTGCCTTACCCTTTACCTCCCTGCCTTACCCCTTAACCTTCCCCTCCTTAAGCCCTGCCTTACCTTACCTCCTGCCTTACCCATAAACCTCCCAGGTTACCCCTTAACACCTCCCTGCCTTACCCTTATAACCTCCCTGCCTTACCCCTTAACTCCCATCCTTACCCCTTAACCTCCCTGTCCTACCCTTAACTCCCTCCCTTCCCTTAACCTCCCCCCTACCCCTTAACCTCCCTCCCTTACCCTTAACTCCCTCCTTACCCCTTAACCTCCCTGCCTTACCCCTTAACCTCCCTCCCTTCCTCCTTAACCTCCCTCCCTTACCCTTAACCTCCCTGCCTTACCCCTTAACCTCCCTCCCTTACCCCTTAACCTCCCTGCCTTACCCCTTAACCTCCCTCCCTTCCCCTTAACCTCCCTCCTTACCCCTTAACCTCCCTCCCTTACCCCTTAACCTCCCTGCCTTAACCCCTTAACCTCCCTGCCTTACCCCTTAACCTCCCTGCCTTACCCCTTAACCTCCCTGCCTTCCCCTTTAACCTCCCTCCCTTACCCCTTAACCTCCCTGCCTTACCCCTTAACCTCCCTGCCTTACCCCTTAACCTCCCTGCCTTACCCCTTAACCTCCCTGCCTTACCCCTTAACCTCCCTGCCTTCCCCTTTAACTCCCTCCCTTACCCCTTAACCTCCCTCCCTTACCCCTTAGCCTCCCTCCCTGCCATGTATGCTCTCCCTTCTCTCCCTTCACATGCCCTTCCTCCCTTCCTTCCTCCATGCATACTCGCTCCTCCTTCCCTCCTTACCTAATGCAACTCTCCTTTCACTCACTCACTCTCTCTCTCTCCCCGTCTATCGCAGTCCTCCTTCCTTCCTTCCTACCTGCCCAATTCACCTCCTCCTCCTCCTTCTTCCCTCTACTCTCGCCCGCATCTCTTGCTCATTCCTCCCCTCTCACAGCTGCAGTAAATCACTCACATTCCACATCACTTTTTTTTTAGCTTCTCTATTTAAATCTCTTAAAACATCTCTCTCTCTCTCTCTCTCTCTCTCTCTCTCTCTCTTCTCTCCCTCTCTCTCCCTCACACACACACACACAGAATGTAGTCAGTTGGCAATTTTATTCACGAATTTCCTCTTATGTGTGTGTGTGTATTCATCTAGTTGTATTTTACAGGGCCAGAGCAATGCTCGTGTGGCCCCGTCTCCATATCAACATTTTTATCATTCATCCTTAGTGCTTAGTGTTGGCCGAAGCCACCACCCCGGAGAGCAGGTCACACCCCGGTTAACACCCGGTACCCATTCACTGCTGGGTGGACAGGGGCTCGGGTTTTAAGGAAACAACCCATATGTTTCCGCTCCGCCCGGGGATCGAACCCGGGACATCTCGGTTGTGAACCGGGCGTGCTACCCTTACACTACGGAGTACCCCAATGTGTGTGTGTGTGTGTGTGTGTGTGTGTGTGTGCTCGCCCGGGGACACACGAAACACTGGTATCTGATAAGCGCGGGTCGATAAGTGGGGTACCCGGTCGCCGATCAATAATTTGTCACCGTCGCACCGGCCTGAGCGGCGCGCCTGCGGGCAGCCCCCTGGCGGGACTTGGCACGGGGCGAGGGTACAGGTGAGGGGAAAGTGTAGGTGTACCCTTGCTTCCGCTGCTGCCTGCCTCACCCCCTCTCTCTCTCTGTCTCCATTTCGCCCCTTTCCAACTCCTAATCATCTTTTTCGAATCATTCTACATTCATTAATTTTTGACTACCTCATATCCTCCACATTTTTCGTAACTCTTACTCTTCTTTCTACAACATTTTCTATCTCATCCTCTATTCGTCCTTCTCTCTCTCTCTCTCTCTCTCTCTCTCTCTCCTCTCTCTCTCTCTCCTCTCTCTCTCTCCTCTCTCTCTCTCTCTCTCTCTCTCTCTCTCTCTCTCTCTTTCTTTTTAAACAGTATCTAAATATAAAAGTAGATTAAAACTGATCACATTAAGGCAGTAAAATGTAAATTTACTCTGTGTCTGTCTGTCTTTCTCTCTTTCTCTTTCAGACGCTCACACACACACACACACACACACACACACACACACAGTATACTTAAGTGAACACTTGCGTAATTTGTATACTTGTGACACTTGTACACATTTTTATTACTGTGTGTGTGTGTGTGTGTGTGTGTGTGTGTCTCTCTCTCTCTCTCTCTCTCTCTCTCTCTCTCTCTCTCTCTCTCTCTCTCTCTCTCTCTCTCCGTCAAAACTGTAGAAATCTGAGACACAACTAATACAAAACAAAGAGAAAGAAAATAAGTGTCCTGTTGAAAAAAAAAATTGTCGGAAACTAAGTCTGAATTTTTCTTATCTAAGTATGTTGGGCGTTGATTTTTTTCTTCTAAACTTTAATAATCACGGTCTTTTTTCATTCTTCCGGATCACCCAATCCTTGGAATCAGAGAGAGAGAGAGAGAGAGAGAGAGAGAGAGAGAGAGAGAGAGAGAGAGAGAGAGAGAGAGAGAGAGAGAGAAGAGAGAGAAGAGAGAGAGAGAGAGAGATATTTGATATTACGTGTACACAAAAAAATGGAAAAAAGTGAACCAGAGAGAGAGAGAGAGAGAGAGAGAGAGAGAGAGAGAGAGAGAGAGAGAGAGAGAGAGAGAGAGAGAGAGAGAGAGAGAGAGAGAGAGAGAGAGAGAGAGAGATTTGATATTACGTGTACACAAAAAAATGGAAAAAAGTGAACCATCATAAATAATTCTGTTACAAATCCATTATTTTCATATTATTTTTTGCGATTTTACAACAACAACAACAACAACAGCAAAAACAACAAAAACAACAACAGCAACAACAACAACAAGAGCGTGTCATCCACTTCGCTGACAAATCATAATTGTTGTCAAAAAAATGCAGAGGAAGCAAAAGACTTTAATGGGATCTAAAAAATAATGAAACTAAACTCAACTAGAATAAATCATCTTAATAACAAACGAACTAAAACAAATAATATAAACAGAAAACTTTGTCCATTTTTATATTGCGTAAGAGTTTTTGTATTTTCTTATATATAAATATTTTTTTCTTTGTAATTAAGCCTTTTGTTGAGGCGCAATGAAGCTAAAGTGAAAGGAAAGAGAAAATTATGAAGAAAAAAAATTCCTTGATTTACTATTATTATTTGACATTACTAAATTACTTGCCCTGATACAAAGACACACACACACACACACACACACAATAATAAACACACACACACACACACACCACACACCCCACACCACACATAAACACACACCACACACACCCACCACACACACACACACATAACACACACCACACACACACACACACACACACACACCTAAACAACCCCACACACACACAAAACACACACACACCACACACATAAACACACACCCACAACACACACACACAAACACACACACACACACCACACACACACACACACATAAACACCCACACACACACACACACACACACACACACATTCACATCGTCAAACAAAAAAACTCATAAAACAAGAGAATCCGATGCAACATTATTATTTAAGAAGACAAAGTTTGCGCCAAGAAAATAAGTTATAACAAAGCGTTACAGAAAGTTTAAGTAAAATCGAGGCTTTGTTGCAACGACTTTCACAACGACTTGTCTACTTGAATGACAAAAAAAAAAAAAAAAAAAAAAAAAAAAAAAAAAAAAAAAACCTGACAAAAAAAAACGACCTCCTCCCATTGTCTTCTCTCTCTCTCTCTCTCTCTCTCTCTCTCTCTCTCTTCTCTCTCTCTCTCTCCTCTCTCTCTCTCTCTCTCTCTCTCTCTCTCAATCTCTCTCTCTCTCAATCACACAAACATTTTCTCAACATCTTTTTCACCGATTTTTTTATGTTGTGCAGTAACTACCTATTCTACACAGGTACAAAAAAGGTAACTTAGTGCGTCTCTCTCCTGAATAAGAAAAGAAAATCTTGTGTCATTAAAACTTTCACCAATCTCCCCAAACGCACGAAAACTGACTTTTTATTCTTTCTTTCTTTCTCTCTCTCTCTCTCCTTGCAGTTCTCTTCTACCTCGATCTTTAACCTGCTATCTCTCTCTCTCTCTCTCTCTCTCTCTCTCTCTCTCTCTCTCTCTCTCTCTCTCTCTCTCTAGCAAGTTTGTCGTTATTTTTAATGTCATCTATCAGAGTAGACGTAAATTTAACTGACTATTTTTCTTTCTTTCTCTCTCTTTACACTTCACCACGATCTTTAACCTCTCTCTCTCTCTCTCTCTCTCTCTCTCTCTCTCTCTCTCTCTCTCTCTCTCTCTCTCTCTCTCTCTCTCAAGTTTGTCTTTGTTTCAGTCATCTTTCATAGTTGACGTAAATTTATCCCCCCCTTCCCCGTCCCGTCGAGAAATCAAGAGTCAAAAGCCATTAGGGAGTAAAATGTAATCTAAAACTTTTGAGAGAGCAACTCGGCACTTCCTATTGTTAATTAAGGCCGCACCTCTTGTCACACTGCCTCCCTCGTCCCACTAGAAAAAAATAAATAAATAAAAAGCCAGATATTTTTTTATAATTACAAATAAATAAATAACCGCATTTTTCGTTACCACTACTGCATTGGAAAGTCCGCACACACACGCACACACACACACACACACACACACACGCACCACTCATTCTATCCCTGAAGCAACACCGCCGTGAATAAGCAAATGTTTGGCAACGGGAAGGAAACACTTATGCATTTCCTCCTCCATCACCACCATCACCAACACCACCACCATCACCACCACCATCATCACCACCACTATCACCACCACCACCACCACCATCACAACCACCACCACCACCACCACCATCACAACCACCACCACCACCACAACCACCACCATTATCACCATCACAACCACCACCACCATCACAACCACCACTACCACTACCATTACCACTATCACAACCACCACCACCACCACCACCACCACAACCACCACCATTATCACCATCACCATCACCACCACCACCATTACCACAACCACCATCACCACAATCACCACCACTAAGAACAGTATAGCATAAAAAAAATACATCTATAGATATAAAAAGCTTACCTTAAAAAAATAAGACGGAACTAGATATTCAAAGTGTCATCTGCTTACATGTCTTTTGTTCCTCAATGAAGTGAGTTGTATTGACGACGACAAAAGAAAGGAATTAAAGGAAAAAAAATACAAAAATATATAAAATGTTAGAAAAGTTAGAAATGTTAGAAATGTAAAAAAAAAAGTAAGGACCGATTTTTTTTTTTAGAAGTTTCAAGTTTTTCTAACAAGGAAGGGAAGGAAAAAAACCACACATATAAATTAAAAAAGGCAGAGAGAGAGGAACAATATCTAAAAAATTCTAAATACTACTTAACAATTTTTCCTCTAATACTCAAAAACTATAAATTTTCTTCTTTTATTTTCATTTTCACGTCTCTTTTTCTCATCAAGTTTATATTTTATTCAACTTACCCAATCATCCTCTCTCTCTCTCTCTCTCTCTCTCTCTCTCTCTCTATCTATCTATCAATCTCTCTTCCTTCTCTTCCTCCTGTATTTCTCTTCGTACGTCTCTCTCTCTCTCTCTCTCTCTCTCTAATAAATCACCCCACCGTCTCCTCTCAGCCTCACATCCTGTACTCAGACAGTCTCAAGTATCTACACAGCTCCACATAAATCCCAATGTTTGTTCTTCACTCGTTCCCTAAAAAAAATCTTAATAGAACCTACTCGCGTTAGAAAAAATCTTCGCCACAAATTCAGTTTCATTTTATGTATTTTTGTCTAAAGTGTTGAGGTAGCGAGGCCACTTTTCCCGTTCCCTTCACTTCAAACTGATCAATAGTTAAAGAGGGAGAGAAGGAAGAGAGAGAGGAGAGAGAGAGAGAGAGAGAGAGAGAGAGAGAGAGAGAGAGAGAGAGAGAGAGAGAGAGAGAGAGAGAGAGAGAGAGAGAGAGAGAGAGTAATATCTGTGTTACTGCTTCTTTAAGTCTACAATTGTTTTTCTTGGAATTGGCAATCTCTCTCTCTCTCTCTCTGATAGCGTCCCAACAATCTAATGACGTTTAACACCTTTGAATCATCTCATTACATAACTTAACACTCTCATTCCCTCCATTAATTTGATACCATTTCATACCCACGCACCCTAACCTCTCTATTACTCTCTCTCTCTCTCTAAATGCAGGAGTCCAATGCTTACTAACTGGTTGGCATTCAGAGGGGTAAATAATCGCACATCTTGTCTTGATTTAAACTGTGTCTGACTGCAATGATTCTCTGAACGTATAAGTATGTGAGGTGTGTATAGTCTATTTTATTTTTACGAGGCGAAAATTCCATTCTATCTTAAGGTCTCATGCTTAAAATAATGCCTCTGTTTACCTGATAATATGGTGAACTATGATAAATACAGCTGAAATTTAGAAGAAGTTTAGCATTCCCTTCTTCTGGCATCAAATATTAGTCAGTAAGGAGCAGGGGAGCAGCATTTTTGACCCCTTAAAAAACAAAACAGACTATAGGCAATCCAGTTTTTCTAAATCAATACTTTTCGCATACAAAGGAAGACTATTGTTTGATGTACTGTATGTGTTGTGTTTACTACTTTTTTTTCTCTCCAAATACTTTTACTATCACTCTTTCTCAATCTCTCTTGCTTGCTTCATGTGAGTCTTTTATTTAATCTACAAATACTTTTACTATCACTTTCTATTCTATTCTTTCTATTACTATTACTTTCTTTCTCTCTCTCCTGTTCTCTTGCTCTCTCTCTATTGCTTGCTTCATGAGTCTATTATTTTCTCTCCAAATGCTTTTACTATCTCTTAGTCTCTCTCTCTTGCTTGCTTCATGTGAGACTTAGTATTATCTCTCCAAATGCTTTTACTATCTCTGTCTCTCTCTTGCTCTCTTTCTCTCTTGCTTGCTTCATGTGAGACTTAGTATTATCTCTCCAAATGCTTTTACTATCTCTCTTTGTCACTTTCTTTCTCTCTCTGTCTTGCTTCGTTTCTCTGCTTCTCCTCTTTCACTTCTCTGACTCCTAACCTCGCGCCTTCCCCTCCAGCTACCAAGTGAAATTTATGGCCAACACCTATAATTTACTTTTTCCCATCAGTCACCGGTATACAGTTCTTTTTCATTATACAACCTGCTTTGGAGGAGGGTTCTCTCTCTCTCTTCTCTCTCTCTATCTATCTATCTCTCTCTCTCTCTCTCTCATGCACTCCCCACCACCGTGTTGTTATTCAGCATGCAACTGTATTTAATATATATTTTCCTACCTCTAACACCTGCACATGAGTTATAATCTATCAGCATCTATTCATTAATTCAGGGAGCATTTATATACATTTATTAATTTATTTTCATTTTCATATTTTTTTTCCACTTCACAAATCACAACATTACACACTTCCACTTTAACGAAATGACATTCTGAGACGTCGGAAGGAGGAGGAGGAGGAGGAGGAGGAGGAGGAGGAGGAGGAGGAGGAGGAGTCACCTGTTACCTCACCTGTTCATCAAGAATGCACTAGAAACCAGAGTGAACCTTACCTGTTAGTGGTATTCAGGTACACCTCTCTCTCTCTCTCCTCTCTCTCTCTCTCTCTCCTCTCTCTCTCTCTCTCTCTCTCAACCCTTTGTCTAAATTTCCACTGGATATTTGTGTTTGACATTTATTATTATTTCTGTATGAGAGAAGAAGAGAGAGAGAGAGAGAGAGAGAGAGAGAGAGAGAGAGAGAGAGAGAGAGAGAAGAGGAGAGAGAGAGAGAGAGAGAGAGAGAGAGAGAGAGAGAGAGAGAGAGAGAGAGAGAGAGAGAGAGAGAGAGAGAGAGAGAGAGAGAGAGAGAGATCGTACTATTGGCGAAGAGTAAAACGCACACACACACACACAGTAAAGAAAGGAAAAAAACCCCACATAAATAACACTACAAAGAAAAATATATAGAAAGGAAAAGGTAAAAAAGTGGAAAAAAGAGACTATTGTGTTGAAAATGAGCCCATGAAACCTCGCCCCGGCAGAAGAAGTGACATCAATGTACAATTTTGGCAGCCACGATAGAGGAGCCGAACCCTGAACAGCTGGAGGAGGAGGAGGAGGAGGAGGAGGAGGAGGAGGAGGAGGAGGAGGAGGAGGAGGAAGATCTGGAGAAGGAGGAAGAGGAAGAGAGGAAAGATCTGGATGAGGAGGAAGAGGAGAAGGAGGAGGAAGAGGAGAAGGAGGAGAAGAAAGAGAGGGAAGAGCTGGAAGAGGAGGAGAAGGAGGAGGAGAAGGAGAAGAAGGAGGAGGAGGAGAAGAAGGAGAATTTGAAAGGCCGCGACCACAAGAAACACATCAGCATCACATCTAAAATACAATTCCTGAAGAGCAAGCAGAGAATGTTCACCTCAAGATCTATAGACTTTTAGTAGTATAGTATGATAGTATAGTATGATAGTATAATAATAGATAGTGTGTCTCATAATCTTGGGTCACCTCAGCACACACGCACTATCGCTAGTAAGGGGCGCGGCGAGCGGGAAGGTCGAAGCAGTGGAGCGAACCTTCCCGCCCCTCGAGACCCAGAGACACGAAGGTCCTCGCACTACCCTTCGCCTTGCTACTCTTGTGAACTTGTGGGGCAACAGTTAAGGTGTGTGTGTGTGTGTGTGTGTGTGTGTGTGTGTGTGGTGGTGTGTGTTTTTGTGTGTGTGTGTGTGTGTGTTGTGTGTGTGTGTTGTGTGTTGTGTGTGGTGTGTGTGTGTGTGTGTGTGTGTGTGTGTGTGTGTGTGTGTGTGTGTGTGTGTGTGTGTGTGTGTTGCAAAAACTTGAACACCGTAAGATCAAACAAAAATATGAGGTATAACAACTTTTAAATAAAAAAAAAATTATATCAACAATAAGTGCCACCACAAGCAGGTCAAAGTCAGGGCAAGGCACACCACACACACACACACACACCACTCACTTAATAAGCCACATCACAACCAAAGCACAACTAAGGTCACATCACAGTGCATACAAGCAGGTCACATTACAAAGCCTAACCACTAACAAGTAACAAATAAAAGCTAGCCAACAAGCAGCGGGTCACACAACAGTAACACGGCCCTGTACAAGCTGACACCAGGGATAGGTCAGGTCAGGCATAGGTCAGTCCCACACACACAAAACATAAAGAGAACACTAAATAAAGACAGAAAAACCTAAGAACCTAGGAAACATAAGAACATAAAACCGAAAAACAGAAGAGCCTAAGAACCGAATAACCTAAGAACAGAAGAACCTAAGAACATAGGAACCTGGAAAACAATAGCCTTCGATTCACTCTATCTGATCCAGCTAACCGCGGAAACAACACAAGAGGAAGAGGAAGAGGAGGAGGAGGAGGAGGAGGAGGAATAGGAGGAAGAGGAGGAAAAGAAGGAGCAATCAAGAACCCACAACCGAGGCCCAACCTAACCCCAACGCCTTCAAGAACCCCCAACTCAAAACCTGACCCACCTACCAACTTCCTCAACTCTCCCTCCTCCAATCCACCTCCTACTACTACACCATCTTTTCTTTAATACTCGTAGTTGGTTGTTGAAGTAAAAACAAAGGAGGCTCGTCAAGGCTTTAAGCTGTGTTGATGTTTGTGATTCTTTCTTTCCCTCTTCTTCTTTTCCTTTCCCTTTCCTCCTCCTCCTCTTCCTCCTCCCCTTCCTCTTCCTCCTGCTTCTCTTCCTCTCCTCCTTCTCCTGCCGCAGCCACGAAGCTCTATGTGCCACAAAATTGACGGGTTGGCGGTACACGGCTGGGTAATGAGTCGGTGGCTTCGTGTCAAGACGATTTTGCTACGAGGTGAAATTATTAGTTGTTCTGTGTAGCTCACGAAAGTCTGTCGATCTGTCTATTGGCGGACGGACACACACACACACACACACACACAACACATACATACATACATTCACACAGCCCTCTACTTCATCCTTTTAAGAGGGAAGGAGGGACGGAGGGAGGAAGTGAGAGGAGGATGATAGCTGACGGAAGGAGACTCAGCAGGGAATGGATGGATAGATGGATGGGCGTCTGGGTTTTACGAGAGAAGGGGGAGGGAAGTGCCAGCGAAGAGAGGACATAATATAATGGAAAAGGGCGAGTTATTTCGTTACATGATGATAAAGGAAAATGGGAGAAAGGAGACAGAATTAGGAAAGAAAGCTAAGTATAAGAGAAAGAAAAAAAAGAAAAAACCTAAATTAAAAGTGGGAGTTTGAGAGAGAGAGAGAGAGAGAGAGAGAGAGAGAGAGAGAGAGAGAGAGAGAGAGAGAGAGAGAGAGAGAGAGAGAGAGAGAGAGAGAGAGAGAGACCCTTACGAGGACTGCTAGAAGGGAACTGGCAAACGGGCAAGAAACCTTAACACAAACAAACAAACACACACACGCAGGCAGACAGGTAAACAGACAAGATGAAAGTAATTATAGTTTGAGAGAGAGAGAGAGAGAGAGAGAGAGAGAGAGAGAGAGAGAGAGAGAGAGAGAGAGGAGAGGAGAGAGAGAGAGAGAGAGAGAGAGAGAGCTGCAGACAATGAGGGAACTGAAAAAATCATCGAGTATCTAGTTCTTTGCTTTTAATTGTCTGCAGCTCTCTCTCTCTCTTTCTCTCTCTCTTTTCCTCTCTCTCTACCTTCTCCTGCCTATCATCCTCCATTTCTCTCCTCACCACAAACAGCCGTAAAACCTTCGCTGAACAAATTTTAGAACTTTAATAATCTATCATGCCTTTAAATTCTACTCTTATGTCCTTCCTTGGTGTGTTCTCATGCTCCTCCTCTTCATTCTCTTCCTCTCTCATCAGCACGTTCTCTAAATCTCTTCCTTCTTATTCTTACTGGATTTGGTTCACAGGTTTGGACAAAGTAACTGAATTTCTCCCGACGGCTGTCATAGTAAAGATGTTTTTTTTACCACCACCACCACAACTACTACTATCGCCGCATAGATCACGATATGGATCACGACCACTGTCACACCACCACCACAACTACTACCACAACTACTCTATCGCCGCATAGATCACGATAGTAACCACTGTCACACCACCACCACAACTACTACCACAACTACTACTATCGGCGCATAGATCACGATACTAACCACTGCCACACCACAACCACCACCACCACTCTCAGAACTCGGGTACTCGCCTCCGTGGACATCATTGCAGCTATGGACCTCACAGACAACACAGCCACGCCGCCAGCTTCTCACACTTTATTACAGGCTTGCATCACGTGTGTCTGTGGCCGCCCCAAAGGCCGCCCAGGGGGAGACAAAGGCCGCCCCAGGGGGAGACAAAGGCCGCCCCAGGAAAAGACAAAGGCCGCCCCAGGAGAAGACAAAGGCCGCCCCAGGAGAAGACAGGCCGCCCCAGGGGAGACAAAGGCCACCCAGGAGAAGACAAAGGCCGCCCCAAGGGGAGACAAAGGCCGCCCCAGTGGGGAGACAAAGGCCACCCCAGGGGAGACAAAGGCCGCCCTCCAGTTGTCTACCGGAGCCCACAGGAATCACCCCGAGGCACAGGGTGAACAAATGAAAACTCTGCCTTCCACATCACCCCAGAACTCATTGATTGTGATGTGTGGACAGTTACTACCATAAGATCAGACAAACTTTTTTCTTCTTCCTAGCTTTACTCTCTTTTCGCCTCCTCTCCCTCTTCCTTCCGCTCTCTATCTCCCTCTTCCTCCCGCTCTCTGCTCCCTATCTCCCTCCCTCCCACGCTCCCAACACCGCCGCTCTTCAAGTTCATAGTCTCGTCAGCCACTCGGCGAGCAGGTCGCCGCAGGAGTCTGCCGTCACCGCCCACGCGAGGCCTGGCTCCCTAAGGCTCCCTCACCTTCTGGGACTTGGTTCAATCGTAGCTTAACATTTCATATATACTAGGGTAGGCATTTGTTGGCTTCAAAGACAAACGAATCAGACACACCCGACAGCGGGTAAAAAAAAAAGCATAAGTGGAGAAATAAATGCATATACGAATAAAGCACATGGCCTCGCCTCTAGAGGGCGAGGCATCAGCCAACACGAGTGTCACCCGTGTCGCAACAGGGCGGGAGAGTCCCTTGCACCATGCACCACATGTGACTCTTACCTGTGATCATTCTGAGGCATTTGGCTGAGCTCCAAGTTGCTGGTTGAAGGTGACACACGTGCCGCCGCACAGCCTGCATCCCGTCCCGTGCACTTCCCGGGCCGCAGCAAGCCGCACTGAGGCGGCAGGTAACGAGGAAAAAGCCCGTTCCTTCTAGGCCAGGCCGGGGAGGTCAGCGGTCACGCGAGTCACTTCGTCCATCTACTTTCTCTCATGTCTTGTATTCTGCTTATCATGGAAGGTCTATTTTACTGTTCATTTAAGTTCAGTTGGCTGGTCTGGGTGTGGCTGGGACCAGGTGAAGGTAGAGCGGGTTCAGCACACAGCACTTGCCATTTACTTTGAAGTTTACGACCTTCTGGTTCAGACTTCGTGAAATAATTGTGGTTTCGTTCATTTGGAACTTTGTGAAGGTGTGGAGCGGGTGGCGGTGACCATGTGGCACCCAGGCGGCCCCAGCTGTTGGCTCGTGTCGGCACATTCTGAGACCCAGGTGTTGGGCAGCTTCCTTGAACCTGTGACTCCTCGTCTTGATCAGGTGATTCCCTTCAGCCTGAGTCTATCTTTCCTGCACGCAGGACCCTTGGAGGGGACCCGCCGCGCCTGCCGGGGCGTGATCGGGGCCGCGACACAGGCTGGCTGAGGCAGAGTTCCCCCAGCTGGTTCCCGGCAGCTGGCCACACTTCACGGCTCGATGCAGCTGGCGTGGGCCTTGGAGGCCATCCTGCCATGAGAGACATGGCCCCGGGGCAGCGTGTGATGGCCTGGCCCTGCAGTGAAGATGAGCTGTGCCTGCCACCACTTTGTGGACTTAGTCCGCCACGCGGCTCCCGGCTGTGGCTGTAGCACGTCCACAGACTATGTGGCCTGTACTGCCGCAGCCCCGCACTGCCGCTGCTGTGCTTCACGGTGTGGTGCAGCGACTGCACTGACGGCTGACTCATGATCACAGCTACTAGAAGTTATGGAGAAACGAATATCTTTATAAAGATTCACGGCACTGAAAAGTTCAAAGGTAATCCTGGCGCCTCGGTATTCGCCTCACTCTAGCACTCGACAAACACATCTGCCGGCCACCGCACCAGCTGCACGACAAGTCTTGGCCTACACGGTCCTTGGTGCTCGCGGCACTCCCGTAGTCAAGATCACGAGCAGCAGTGCCGCGGGGCCTGGGGCCACGAGCCACAGAAATGCAACACAGGTTGATTTCCCGGACTTGCGGCAAAGTTCAGCCCGATCCCTGCGCTCAGAGACTAAGTTCCAAAAACGCGACAAAGTTTGGTTTGGGTAAGTTTGCACGTATAATGTAGATTATTTCCACTGTTGTTGCCTCGTGTGATCAATGCAGCGATACGAGGCTGGAATCACCTTTTTCTGTGAATATATGATTTTTGTGGACTTAGCGAGCGGCGCGGGAGGCAGAGGTGATATGAGAACAGCGGTGAGGCGAGGGCTGAGCCGAGCTGCCGCACCCTCCGGTGTCCGCATCGACACTGACTTCAGCTGGCTGCCTCGCCTCCACTGGGCTCCAAACCTTCGCCGGCCGGCAGTGCACGATGCCACACGCCGCTACGCTACACCCATATAAGAAAATAAATAAATAAAAAGAAAAATAGAAAAAAACCCTCAGCAGTAAGTAAAAAAGATAACTATATTTGAAACAGTTGTATATGGAGAACCAAATTATCGTTGGAGTGTCCACAAAAACAGCCTTGCCTTTACTAGTGCTATACTAGGTAACGCGGCGGGCATGGGAGGTGCTGCCACGGGGAGGGGAAGGCAGGGGCGGCGGCGAGGCTACAACACCTCGCCTCCGCTGCTATCCCGCTACCTCCAATGCCTTACTACAGCAACACATTTACTGTGCATCTCTCTGAGGGCGGACTGTGAGCCACCAAGTGTGTGGAGGGTAAGATGACTCCTGAACCACTACTACTATAAGGTGGAAGTGACGAAAGGGAGCGAGCGAGCGAGCAGGGAGACGCCAAGGCCGCCCTCCACAAAGCTACGAGCCTAAAGGAGATGTGGACACGGACTGGGCGGGGATATTGTAGCGATATTTTAATACAGGCGACGGGAGAACTACATGTGCAGTCATTCAAGTGTGTGTTGATTTTACTACGTGGCGTGCGGTGGATTATTACAGTTCACGTGCGCGCGTTCCTGTGTGTGTGTGTGTGTGTGTGTGTGTGTGTGTGTGTGTGTGTGTGTGTGTGTGTGTGTGTGTGTGTGTGTGTGTGTGTGTGTGTGTGTGTGTGTGTGTGTGCGTGCGTGCGTGCGTGCGTGTGTGTGTGTGTGTGTGTGTGTGTGTGTGTGTGTGTGTGTGTGTGTGTGTGTGTGTGTGTGTGTGTGTGTGTGTGCGTGCGCGCGCTTGGCAGGAAGTGGATGGTGTTAGGTTGTTCATTATGTATAAATGTATTGAACGGAATAGTTGTTGGGGCACAGAGCGAAGAGAGGAGAGAGAGAGAGAGAGAGAAGGAGAGAAGAGGGAGAAGAGAGAGAGAGAGAGAGAGAGAGAGAGAGAGAGAGAGAGAAGAGAGAGAGAGAGAGAGAGAGAGAGGAGAGGAGAGAGAGAGAGAGGGGCAACACAACACGTAATACACTATGCTTATCCAACATCTTTGACAACCTCCAAG
>JACEEZ010014154.1:57500-72500 GCA_016584305.1 Chionoecetes opilio | reverse complement strand
CGGGTTTTAAGAAAGACCGCCCGTCTGTCTTCGCTCCGCCCGGGGATCGAACCCGGGACTTCTCGGTTGTGAGCCGAGCGTGCTAACCCTTACACTACGGAGTACCGTAAGTGTGTACGGACAGTGTAAGTGTAAGTACGGAGTGTGTGTGTGTGTGTGTGTGTGTGTGTGTGTGTGGCAAGGTGGAAGAGGCAGGGACAGTGGAATACTTTCAAGTCCACACGGTCAATAGTAATCCAGTCCCTCCACCTCATCCCTTAATCTTCTTCCCTATCTCCACTTCTCCTCCTCTTCCTCTTCCTCTCTCCTCCTCCTCCTCCTCGAGCTCCTCCTCTTCTTCCCTCACAATGGCTACACCCGAAATATCCTTTTTAGACATTGAAAGCCTTTCCCTGGGGCGGCGCCTTTTTGTGTCCACGAGTTAGCTACAGGGAAGAAGGGGAGTGGAAGGAAAGGATGAGGAGTGGGAGGGAGAGGGGAAAGGGGGAAGGGGGAAGGGGGAAGGGGGGAGGGGGGGAGGGTGTGAGGGGGAAGGGGTAGGGGGTAGGGGGAGAGGGTGTGAGGGGGAAGGGGGAGGGGGGAAGGGGGAGCCTATCGTAACAACAATACACCCAATATCAAAAATGCCACTCCCGGTACAAAGCCTCAATATTGATAAGGGCTCTCTCAAGTCTCTCTCTTCTCTCTCTCTCTCTCTCTCTCTCTCTCTCTCTCTCTCTCTCTCTCTCTCTCTCTCTCTCTCTCTCTCTCTCGTGTTTGTGGTTGTAAAATTGCGTTCTTTTGTTCTTTTTTGGTCCACCACTCATGCATTTTCAGGCTGTCTTGTTTGTTTTCAATATTCTCTCTCTCTCTCTCTCTCTCTCTCTCTCTCTCTCTCTCTCTCTTCTCTCTCTCTCTCTCTCTCTTCTAACGCCTCCAAGGACTCACTGCATCGATTTTCTCAAGATGATGTGATAATCGATTGAGATGAAGGCGGAGACAAGTGTGTGTGTGTGTGTGTGTACGTGTGCGTGTGTGTGTGTGTGTGTGTGTGTGCGTGCGTGCGCGTGTGCGTGTGCGTGTGCGTGCGCGCGCGTGTGTGATAATGGTGGTGATAGTGGTAGCATAAATAATTGTTTGTTACATACTCACAACTATTAGGAGGTACTTTTTATCTGACTTTGACTTACTGACTGACATTTTTTTATTTAAAATTTTTTTTTTTTTTATTTTTTTACTTCAATTATTTCTCAGCGTTCTTTTATTTTTTGGCCCTGTTTTTTTGGCCCATTTTATTATATTTTATTATTTGTATCTTATTGATCTAGTTATTATTACCTTTATAAACTATGTCTTGTTTGGCATCATCACTACCACCACTACTACTACTACTACTACTACTACTGCTACTACTACTACTACTGCTACTACTACTACTACTACTACTACCCATTGCTACTACTACTACTATTTCTACTACTACTACTACTACTCTATGCTACTACTGCTACTACTACTACTACTACTACTACTACTACTTTTACTACTACTACTCTACTACTATGACTACTACTACTACTAATGCTACTACTATACTGCTGACTACCTACTACTGCTACTACTACTACTACTGCTACTACTACTACTAATGCTACTACTACTACTACTACTACTACTACTACTACTACTACTACTACTACTACTACTCTACCACCATCAAAAGTACAAACATTAAGGAAGGAACTTTGCTCACATTCTTTCCTCTCTCTCTCTCTCTCTCTCTCTCTCTCTCTCTCTCTCTCTCTCTGCTCTAATCACCTTTCATTCCTCCCCTTTTTTATATTTTCATTCCTCTTTTTCTACTTATTATTCCTCTCCTTCATTTCTTTTCTTTTCTTCATTCTAATCACCTTATCATTCCTCTTCCTCTTTTCTTCATTCTCTCCCTCCCGCGACTCACACCTCCAACCCGAACGAACGTAAAAACTTTGGCTGACTGAGGAAAAAAAAAAAAATCTTCTTTCATTTGGAAAGTCAGATAACAGCGGTGCCAAAGGTGCGTGGGGGGGGGGGGGGAGGAGGGGGGGTTAGGGGAAGGAAGGGGGGGGTTAGGGGAAGGAAGGGGGGGTTAGGGGAAGGAAGGGGGGGTGGGGGTAGGAGGGAAGAAAGGTTGATGAAAGAATGGGAAGAAGAGGAGGACGGATTAGTTAGTTAGTAGATAGTAGGTAGCTAGTTAGTTAGTTAGATAGGTAGTTAGTTTGTTAGGTAGAGTTAGGTAGAGTTAGTAGGTAAGCAAGGAAAATAAAGCAAGATTAAGGAAAGGTAGTGAGTAGGACAGACAGACAGACAGACAGAGATAGAGGAGGAAGGTAGGTAGGTATAGGTGCCACAATAAAATATTTGTTCACAGGTATATATACGAGTACGTTTGCGCGGATAATCACTGCGCGCCTCCGAAAAGGGAATGTTTACACGTATGACGCACCATGTTTATAAATGTAGAATATCAACACTTACAATTGTAGTTAGTATTTCGTTGCGTAGCCCTTCCTCTTGATGACTCTTTGAAGGCGACGTGGTACACTGTCAGCAAGATTTTGAAGGAACTCAGGCTTAAATTCTTCCCAACACTTTCGGAGCTTCATTTCAAGCTTGGGGAGTGTAGAGGTGTCACGTGAGCGGAGTTTGCCTTTAATGATGGGCCAAAGATTTTCTATGGGTGATATATCGGGAGAATTACCTGGCCAGTCATCTATTCTCCCAATCTTGCAGTCATCAAGCCACTGTATCACATCTCGAGCTGTGTGGCAGGATGCTCCATCCTGTTGAAAAATCTGTGCCTGTGTCTTTTCAAAGCAGTCCTCCAGGTGGTCATTTAAAAGATTAAAATACACCACTTTGTTAACAGTTGTGTTCTTTGGGAAAATAACTAAGTTCCCAATACCATGAAAAGTAAAGCAACCCCACACCATTAAACTGGGAGGGTGTTTTGTGGTCTTTGGTGTGTAGCGAGGCTCGGTGGGGTCTGAGCCGGGGCGACGGTACACTTTTGCTGGTCCTCCTCCACTCACACAAAATGTGCTTTCGTCACTCCACAGCACAGCCCGCCACTTGTCGAGAGGCCAATCTCTGTATTTCTTTGCAAAGTGAAGCCTTTTCTTCCTTTGGCGGTCATTTATCAGTGGCTTATTCCGCGCCCGGTAACACTGTAGCCAAGGTCACGTTTCAAAGTTTCCTGTACAGTACGAAGCGACACATTACCAAGAAGAGTATGATTTTCCTCCTTCAGTTCTCTGGCTAAGGCTAGGATTGACATCAAGCTGTCGCCTTAACACGCTCCTGGTTCTGTTACACGTTTTTTTTTGTTTCCCAGGTTGTTTTTTTGGGAGCGGAGATTCACCTCTCCGCCAGCCTTAAATCGGCGGATCAAATTTTGCACTGTTCTAAGCTTTAGTCCTTTAAGCTTGCAAATTTCCTTATTATTGATCCCAGCCTTGTAAAGATCAATGATTGCTTGAATCGTTGTGCCATCCGTATGTTTTCCATCCATTATGTAATCCACCAAAACAGGCAAAAACACGGGATGTAGGGGAACGGTGCAGGCTATAAGTTCAAAATCATGCAAACTGTCAACCTCCTATGGAGGGAGGAGAGGGAGGGAAACCCTCCCTCCCACACACCAGTGAGTGTGCAAGATGATGTACGTCGCTGTCAGACATACGATTCATGCCTTCTGCATTTTTTTATAGCTTGGGAAGCAACTTTAAATCTGCGCGGTAAATCTCCATGAACGGATTCTGGCGCAAAGATCATCCGCGCAAGCCTGTAGCTGATGCATCCACAAAGCCCTATATACCGTACCTCTAGTCTAGCTATATACAGGTTTAACCCCTTCACACCCAGATCTTTCCTTTGCTATATAAAATTGTCTGTTGTTAGCCATAAAATTACGAAAAGTGACTGAATATACCAAATTAACTAGTGGACAAGGATACTAAACATGTCATATCTCTAAAATATTGCTTAAATTCACTAAAAATCGTCTCTTGGTAGCCACATTACAATGGAAATTACGTTCTGGGTCTCAAGGGGTTAATATCTTTAGGTGAAAAAAGATAAATATGGGGGAAAAAAGCCATTGCAAACAGGGGAGGCGTCGCTTTTTCATTTCGTCGCTAGGCAAACACCGCGAGAGGAGCAAAGACCTGTAGATCTAAAAGCAGGTATAAAGAAGCAGAGATAAAATGCAGAAATACCCAAGGAAGTGATATGAGAGAGAGAGAGAGAGAGAGAGAGAGAGAGAGAGAGAGAGAGAGAGAGAGAGAGAGAGAGAGAGAGAGAGAGAGAGAGAGAGAGAGAGAGAAAGAGAGAGAGAGAGAGTCATATAGAATAACAGATAGATAAAAAAAAACCATACATACAGACACACAAGATAGCAAGAAAGATAAACACTCATTTATTAAAGAGCCATAGTAGTAGTAGTAGTAGTAGTAGTAGTAGTAGTAGTAGTATTAGTAGTAGTAGTAGTAGTAGTAGTAGTAGTAGTAGTAGCAGCAGCACCCAGCAGACCCTGACACGCCCGACACACCCATGACACGCAAACACACCCATGACACGCAGACACACCCATGACACGCAGACACACCCATGACACCCAGCACACCCAGACACACCCATGACACCCAGCACACCAGGCACACCCATTGGACATAGTGAATGGGAGATTAGCAGGAGCAGCGGCCGGATGGGAGGGACAGACGGACATACCAACGTTGATGTGAGGACACCGACAAAACTGACCTTTACATACCATTACATCCCTCAACCCTCCCTCTCCTTCCTTCCTTACCTCCATTCTCTCTCTCTCTCTCTCCTCTCTCTCTCTCTTACCTCTCTCCTCTCACTCTTCTCTCTCTCCTCTCTTCTCTTTCTCTTCTCTTCTCTCTCTCTCTCCTCTCTCTCTCTCTCTCTCTCTCTCTCTAACAACTAAAACTACTGATTAAACTACCTGTACACCTAATTGGCTCGTTAAGGATGGTTTGCGGCTGATCTATTTGTGGTTCAATGGCTGGGATGTGTTGTTGAAGGACTAAAAGTGAGTGTCTTGTGGTACAGAAGGGTTGAAACTGCTCATTAATGCGACTATTAATTTTATAGAACAGAAATTAATACGAATAAGTAATGTGCATTTACTTCATGAATAGCAGAGCAAGGGTATAGTCTCTCTCTCTCTCTCTCTCTCTCTCTCTCTCTCTCTCTCTCTCTCTCTCTCTCTCTCTCTCTCTCTCTCTCTCTCTCTCTCTCTCTCAGATTCAATGTTCACCTTGGCTCAAAATATTAATTATTATCAGCGTCCCTTTTTATTTAACTTTTTATTCCGTGCAGAGTTACCTAGTTAATTATTCATCCTCGCATAAGCTGCTAGAAAACAATGATGTATAAAGCTTTCACGATGAATAAAAAAAAAAGAAAAAAAGTAAATAATCCAAGAGCATTATTCAAAACTGAAGCCTTGTGTATTTGTTTTAATGCGAGAAAACTTTTCGCTGACGGTAATGGGTATAATGAGAATATACATTATACTTCTAATTACTCTCTCTCTCTCTCTCTCTCTCTCTCTCTCTCTCTCTCTCTCTCTCTCTCTCTCTCTCTCTCTCTCTCTCTCTCTCTCTCTCTCTCTCTCTCTCTCTCATTCATTATTCATTTAAAAGTACCTTCGCTTACTTTGCCCTGGGCCTCACTGCTTGCTATATATTTACCACCTTGCTTGGTCGATTCACTGATGGCAAAAGAGGAAAGTTAATCCCTTGAGACCCAGAACGTAATTTCCATTGTAATTTGGGTACCACTAGACAATTTTTAATGAATATAAGCAATGTTTTATAGATATGACCTGTTTAGTATCCTTGTCCACTAGCTAATTTGGTATATTAAGTTACTTTTCGTAATTTTATAGCTAACAACAGACGATTTTATATAGCAAAGGAAAGATCTGGGCGTGAAGGGGTTAAGTTAAGCAACGTATATATAGTTCATGAAATGCTTCACTTTAAGTTCTCTTTCAGCAGTAACAGACACCACCATCACCACAACCTATACCACTATACCTCAATTAAGGCACCATAACCAGCTACCACTACACAAACACACACACACACACCACACACACACACACAGGCAACTAGGATTTTTTTTCTCCCACTCGTTAGAAGTGAAGGAAACTGTGAATTAGGAAGTCGTGAGGAGGAATACATAGGAATACATAGGAATACATAGGAATAACAGACACCAGGAGACCTATTGGTTCATAACTAGGGTATCTGTTGTACTACATACTACTAACTACAACTACATGTAAGAGGACAGTTGGAAAATGATACTATGTCCCTAAAGAAGATAGGAACATGGAAGTTTCGTAGTGAAGAATGATAGGGATATGAAATATACTAACTACAACTAACACTAATCGATCCGGGGGATATGAATTCGCAGGGCACTATCAATACCCATTTACTTTACAGTGCGCGTCAAGTCTGTTTTTAAATGTAGTTATTGTGCTGGCTTCGACAACATTTGCTGGTAACTTGTTCCATCGATCAACAACTCTAACATTGAAATAATTTTTACGGAGATCTGTGATGCAACGTTGACTGTTTAGTTTTAAACCGTTATTTCTTGTTGTCACTTGAGGAGAAAGCTCGAATAGGTTCTCTAGATTAATGACATCAAATCCTTTTAGGATCTTAAAGGTTTCTATCAAGTCCCCACGGATTCTACGATCCTTTAAGGAAAACATATTAAGTTTCCGCAGTCTCTCTTCATAAGATGAATTTCGCAGAGATGGAATTTGTTTGGTTGCTCTTCTTTGCACTGATTCCAATTTGGCTTGATCTTTTACGAAACAAGGCGACCAGAATTGAACGGTATATTCTAAGTGCGGCCTAACCAAAGACGTGTATAATCGTGTCATTACTTTCGGAGTTTTATGTTCAAAGTTGCGTTTAATGATGCCCAACATCATATTCGCCTTTTTACTGGCAGCTAGGCAATGTGGACTAGTTTTAAGATCATTACTGATGATGACAGCTAAATCCTTTTCCTGCTGTACTTCAGTTAACGATTTATTTTGCATTTGATAGTTATATTTGAGGTTATCGTTGCCTATATGCATTACTTTACATTTATCGGAATTGAATTTTAATAGCCATTTATCACTCCAATCTGATAGTTTGTCGAGATCACGTTGTATGAGTTCGCAGTTTTCTCTAGTATATGCTTTACCGCCTAATTTGGTGTCATCTGCAAATTTCGATATTTTAGATACAAGTCCGCAGTCCAGATCATTGATATATATCAGAAAAAGAGTAGGACCCAAGCCCGAGCCCTGAGGCACCCCACTAGTAACATCTAACCAATCAGATGCCTCGCCATTTATTACTACCCGTTGTTTACGATTTGAAAGCCAATCGCCAATCCATGAACATAATTGCTCTCCTCAGCCATGTGCCCTTAGCTTGGTCAAAAGTCGCTGATGGGGAACTGTATCGAAGGCTTTCTGAAAATCAAGGTGTATTATATCCGAGGGAATTTTAGCGTCCCAGTTTGAATAAATGACATTAAAACAATCGACTAGGTTTGTTAAGCAGGATCTCTTATTTCGAAATCCATGCTGGGAGTTTAATATTGAGTTATTTTCATCGAGAAAAGACACAATATTATCCCGCAATATTTTCTCATATAGTTTGCCAATCACAGACGTTAGACTAATTGGGCGATAATTACTTGCGAGGCTCTTACTCTCTTTCTTGAATATCGGTGTAACATTAGCTAATATCCACATACTAGGAACATTTTTGTCACTTAGCGATTTATTGAAAATAATCTTTAATGGGAGCGAAAGTTGGCTGTGACATTCGCGGGGAAGAGGAAGAGGAGGAGGAGGAGGAGGAGGAGGAGGAAGAGGAAGAGGAAGAGGAGGAGGAGGAGGAGGAGGAGGAGGAGGAGGAGGAGGAGGAGGAGGAGGAAGAGGAAGAGGAAGAGGAGGAGAAGGAAGAGGAGGAAGAGGAAGAGGAAGAGGAGGAAGAAGAGGAGGATGCATCAGGTGGGTTGAGGTGACTGTCTACCATAGTGAGACACAGAGAGAGAGAGAGAGAGAGAAGAGGATGAGAGAGAGAGAGAGAGGGGAGAGGGGAGAGAGAGAAGGGAGAAGAGAGAGAGAGAGAGAGAGAGAGAGAGAGACGACCAGAGAAAGACTTTTAAACAATGGACGTAAAGTTATGTTTCTCGACGCTAAAATATTTATAAATCTCAAGGGCACCCGGGGTCTCTCTCTCTCTCTCTCTCTCTCTCTCTCTCTCTCTCTCTCTCTCTCTCTCTCTCTCTCTCTCTCTCTCTCTGAACACAGCTTAAAAGTTCTGTTGTATCCTCTGTAAGAAATTCGCAAAGTTTACGTCCCTTGAGGCATCAGTAACATGACTTGCTGCTGGGCTTCACATTTTTCCTCTTTATGTGTAATGAACATTTCCCGTGTGTGTGTGTGTGTGTGTGTGTGTGTGTGTGTGTGTGTGTGTGTGTGTGTGTGTGTGTCACTGTGTGTGTGTGTGTGTGTGTGTGTGTGTGTGTGTGTCAGTGTGTGTGGTGTGTGTGTGTGTGTTGTGTGTTGTGTGTGTGTATGTGTGTGTGTGTGTGTGTGTGTGTGTGTGTGTGTGTCACTGTGTGTGTGTGTGTGTGTGTCACTGTGTGTGTGTGTGTGTGTGTGTGTGTGTGTGTGTGTGTGTGTGTGTGTCACTGTGTGTTGTGTGTGTGTGTGTGTGTGTGTGTGTGTGTGTGTGTGTGTGTGTGTGTGTGTGTGTGTGTGTGTGTGTGTGTGTGTGTGTGTGTCACTGTGTGTGTGTGTGTGTGTGTGTGTGTGTGTCACTGTGTGTGGTGTGTGTGTGTGGTGTGTGTGGTGTGTGTGTGTGTGTGTAAATGGGATGAAAAATAGCGTAAAAACCAGTCTTAGTTTCCCTCCTCTCTCTCTCTCTCTCTTCTCTCTCTCTCTCTCTCTCTCTCTCTCTCTCTCTCTCTCTCTCTCTCTCTCTCACACACACACACACACACACAACAAAGCGGAAAAACCCCTAAAAACAACATCGCAAGCACTCACAGACGCGGCAAAAACCACGAAGTAAGTGTAACCAGGCAAGCAAACCGACGTGAAAGCAACACCACATGAGAAAATAGCTGTTTATCTTGCTCTTTCTCTACCTTTTTACTCCACGACATGACCTGACATGACCTGACCTACTCTACCTAGCCACCATTGACCTATCCACTCACTCACTCACTCACAACCTGACATGACATGACCTACTATACTCAGCAGCCATTGACCTATCCACTCACTCACTCTCACAACCTGACATGACCTACTCTACCCAACCACCATTAACCTATCCACTCTCTCACTCACTCAAATAAACGCAGCTCCTGTTAGGTTATATTAAAAAACCCCACCTTATGATGCACTGGTATTTGCATGAGATGTATTCGCAAACATACGCCGTCGGGAGGCCCTTTGGGGGAGACATCAGCGGACGCGGAGACCAAAGGCGCTGCTTCAGACCCGCTTTGATCCTCTAATTCACTTGGGTTGCCGTCCCGCTGGGTCACGACGCCCCCTTCCCTACCCAACACACCCGCCCCCACCAACCTTCCCTCCCCAACACCCCCGCCAGCCCCCGCCAACCTTCCACCCCCAACACCCCCACACACGCCCCCGCCAACCTTCCCCCCCCAACACCCCCCCCCCCCCCGTCAACCTTCCTTTTCCCACTACCCCCGCCCCGCCAGCCCACAGCCAGCCCCCCCGCCCTTTCCTACACCCACCCACCTATCTCCCAACTTCCTCCTTCATCTCCTCTTCACCTTACTCCTCCTCCTCCTCCTCTCCTCCTCCTCCTCCTCCTCTCCTCTCCGATGCTGGGGGCGAGACCAGAGGGTAGCTTGGGTCTGGGGTGCTGGGGGAAGCTTGGGTCTGGGGTGCTGGGGGAAGCTTGGAAGATGTGATGGTGGTGGTGATGGTGTTGGTAATGGTGTTGATGGTGGTAGTAGTGGTGATGGTGGTGATGGTGTTGGTGATGGTGGTGATGGTGTTGGTGGTAGTAGTGATGGTGGTGATGATGGTGGTGGTAGTGATGGTGCTGGTGATGGTAGTAATGGTGGTGTTAGTGATGGTAGTAGTGATGGTGTTGGTGATGGTGTTGGTGATGGTAGTAGTGATGGTGTTGGTGATGGTGGTGGTGGTAGTAGTGATGGTGGTTGTGATGGTGGTGGTAGTGATGGTGATGGTGATGGTAGTAATGGTGGTGTTGGTGATGGTAGTAGTGATGGTGTTGGTGACGGTGTTGGTGACGGTGGTGGTGATGGTTGTGGTAGTGATGGTGCTAGTGATGGTAGTAATGGTGGTGTTAGTGATGGTAGTAGTGATGGTGTTGGTGATGGTGGGGGTGATGGTGGTAGTGATGGTGCTGGTGATGTTAGTAATGGTGGTGTTAGTGATGGTAGTAGTGATGGTGTTGGTGATGGTAGTAGTGATGGTGGTGGTAGTGATGGTGCTGGTGATGGTAGTAATGGTGGTGTTAGTGATGGTAGTAGTGATGGTGTTGGTGACGGTGGTGGTGATGGTTGTAGTAGTGATTTTTTTTCCCTGCATCCTCCCCCACTTTTTTTTTTTTTTCATTTTACTTATTTCACGCCACGAAGCACCCGCCGGCAGGAGACGAGCGCCCTTTAAGTAATGGATACAAATGGAAATAAGAGAACAAAAATCCGGGAGGTGATTCTCTTAATAGACCAATTTTTGTTTGTTTCTCCTATTTTCCTCTTCTTGTTAATATTGTTCTATTTTTTCCCATTTTCTTATATGAGAGAGAGAGAGAGAGAGAGGATAGAGAGAGAGAGAGAGAAGAGAGAGAGGAGAGAGAGAGAGACGAGAGAGAGAGAGAGAGAGAGAGATGGAGGAGAGAAGTTTTAGATGTTCCTCCAGATCCAGTGAAGCGTGATTGGGCGTGACCTCTCTCTCTCTCTCTCTCTCTCTCTCTCTCTCTCTTCTCTCTCTCTCTCTCTCTCTCTCACACACACACACCAGGCTAATTCTAATCCTCTACAGAATAAACATTAATCACAAGTATCAGTAGCATTTACGATTTATCTTCATCAAAAGAAAAAGAAAAGTGGAATACAGTAATATAATAATAATAATAATAATAATAATAATAAAAATATAATAATAATAATAATAATAATAATAATAATAATAACAACAATAATAATATACAGGCGTGATTTTATTTCTTTACAGGAGGAAAACTTAAAGGTCGATTTGTCTGGAATCTTAGTCGAATACCAGGTGACGGAGCGAGGCTGGGGGTTGGGGGGTTGGAGGGGGAGGAGGGGGTTCTGGAATGGCAAAGGTTGGGGTGAGGAGAGAGGAAGGGAAGGAAGGAAGGGAGAGAGGGAGAGAAAGGTGGGAGAATTTTTTTTACCTGATTTTCAGCCCCATTTACGTTAAGCTCTTAATATTTTCTTGCCCGTCAATTCCTTTCATAATTCAGCGGCGCAGTGTACTGAAATCTTTGCCTTGCTGACCCTCAATGCCTCACTTATTAATACGCGGAAATGTGCTAATACAGACACACACACTCACACACACACAAACCAGTCCTTACTTCCAATACCTATGTTTGTACCGTCTCTCTCTCTCTCTCTCTCTCTCTCTCTCTCTCTCTCCCGTCTCTCTCTCTCTCCGTCTCTCTCTCCTCTCCCTCTCTCTCTCTTCTCTCTCTCTCTCTCTCTCTCTCTCTCTCTCTCTCTCTGTTCATTCCCCCTCTCCCTTGCTCTTATCTGTTATCCTCACTTTTCTCTCTTCCCCTACTTTCACTCCCTCTCTCAACCCTTTCTCTGCAGCTATTTTCTGCCGCCCCTCTGACCCCCACCCTCACGTCTGCCACCCACAGTCCTCACCCCTTCGCAGTTTTCCTTCCCCCTTCACACACCCCCCTTCCCTGGTCCTGCTAACACCTCTCGTCTCCCTCACCCTTCCTCTAACGTTCCTCCGCGAGACGTTATTCTTGTGTCCGGCTCCGGGTCTCTCCTTGTGGGAACTTCTGCTAGCGGGGGACGGGCATCATAAATCATGGGTGAGCGTCTCTAGTCTCTACCGTCCAGGGCCCCCGCACCGCCCCGCCCCGCCCGGTAATCCTCTGTCACGCTCTTGGTAAGCACTGCCCGCTGTGCCGTTGTGGTCGTGCAGGGCAGGGGAAGGGGGAGGGAAGGGGGAGGGAAGAGGGAGAAAGGAGGTGTAAGAAGGGGGAGAATGAGGGGGTGCAGGGGGGAAGGGGGATGTAAGAGGGGGTGCAGGGGGGAAGGGGGATGTAAGAGGGGGATGCAGGGGTAAAAGGGAGAGCGGACGATATTGCTACGTAACAGATTTTTATTGAGTTCAGAGTATTTCCGGCTTTACCGAGTTTCTACCCTGTTACTTTTTTAGTTTTTTTTATCCGATTCATCCAATTTTCAAAGCGGTAGACGTAACCTCAACCTCCTCCCTCTTCCTCCTCAACCCTTGACCCCCCTCTCCCCCCACTTACATGTTAGGTCAGGTCAGGTCAGGTCAGCATTATGTACAACTTTAATTAATTCAACGTTTGTTTCAATGACAGGTAAGAAATATTTGTCCTCTAGAAAACTATATGGCGAAAAACACTACAACACATTTACGCTTCATTAATTAACTATAACCTTATTTAACCTATTATAACCACTGATCTATTTACCCTATTATAGCCCCTTATTTATTTACCCTATTATAACCTATTAACCTTATATAACCTCCCATTTCTCTTCAATACTTTATTTCACTGTTTTCATCAGCTTACCCGCCGTCGCCGTTCATTGGTCAACGCAACTCCTATGTAATTCCAATAAAAGTAGTGGGTGCCCTTATAATTCCCTGTCACTACCACCACCACCACTATAACACCGCACACACACCACACATAGCACCACACCACACTTATACCTCGTCGACACTAACTACAACCTCCCCACTAACTCCTTCCCCAGCAACACCACCACCACTACTACTACAACCTCCCCATCACCCCCACCACTACCTCGTCGCCACTACAACCTCACCCCTCCTCCTACAGCAACACCACCACCACTATTACTACAACCTCCCCCCTCCTCTTCCCACAGCAACGCCACTACTACTACTACTACAACCTCACCCCTCCTCCTCCTACAGAAAGACCACCACTTCTACTACTACAACCTCACCACTCCTCCTCCCCCACCACCAACACCACCACCACTACTACTACAACCTCCCCAGCACCCCCACCACTAACGTCTCCCCTATACATCAATCCCCGTCCGTGTTTAGAGGGTGGGAAACGGGGCCTAACCACTACACCACAAACCACACCGTGACACCACACACCGCATTACAAACCCAGAAGCCACACCACACACCACAACCCCCAACAACCACACTATGGGAACTTCACTATAGTCTATTTTTTTTTAACAAGGCAAAAATTCAATTCTATCTTCAGGTCTCATGCTTAAAGTTATGCCTATGTTTACCTGATAATATGGTTAACTATGATAAAATACAGCTGAAATTAAGAAGAAGCGTAGTATTCCCTTCTCCTGGCATCAAATATCAGTCAGTAAGTAGCAAGGGGCAGGATTTTCACCTCGTTAAATAAAAGAGTATAGGCAAAAACCCTATGACATTCACCCCTATCATCATCACCACTACGTTAAAACCAAGCTAAATAAATACATACTTCACCAAACACACACACACACACCTATACCATCACCCCCAGCAATGCATCTCACAGTCAGGGTCATACTATATTATATACTACTATACTATACTACTATATGACCCTGCTCACAGTTATACCCTTGCGATACCTATATATATACCTAGCTATACCACAGCTATACCCTATATCCTTGCGTGACATTTGGACATGCGGTTAACAAGTGCCAAAAAGTGCTGTGACCGGGAACCTGGCAGTGACAATTGGTGCCCGGCGTGAGGACCTACCCGCAGTCACCACTTAACAGTAACCTGGTGCGAGAGCGAGAGAGAGGAGAGAGAGAGAAAGAGAGAGAAGAAGAGAGAGAGAGAGGAAGAGAGGAGAGAGAGAGAGGGAGAGAGAGAGAGGAGAGAGAGAGGAGAGAAGAGAGAAGAGAGAGAGAGAGGAGAGAGGAGAAAGAAAAGAGAAGAGAGAGAGAGAGAGAGAGAGAGAGGAGGAGAGAGAGAGAGAGAGAGAGAGAGAGAGAGAGAGAGGAGAGAGAGCAGAGAGAGAGAGAGAGAGAGAGAGAGAGAGAGAGAAGGAAGAGAGAGAGAGAGAGAGAGAGAGAGAGAGAGGAGAGAGAGAGAGAGAGAGAGAGAGAGAGAGAGAAGAGAGAGAGAGAGAGAGAGAGAGAGAGAGATATTGCACCACCACGAGAGAAGGAAAAAGACACGGGAAAAGTTCAGGAAAAGAAGGGTAGTGATGTAAGACGGACAGGGTATATGGGAGAGTGAGTGACATAGACGGTGGGCGATATGGAAAAGAGAGGTTGTGAGAAGTAGGAAAGTTCAGGAAAAGAAAGGCAGTGATGTAAGACAGAGAGGGTATATATAGATGTATAATATGGAAGAGTGAGTGACGGCAGGGAAGTGACATCGACGGTGGGCGATATGGAGAAGAGAGGTTGTAAGATAAGTGAGAGTGGGAAGACACTGGTTACAGGAAAAGCATAAGGAAGGATTTCGGGTTAAAGAAGGTGGAGATAGAGGAGACTCGAGGACGGGTATGGATAGAGATACTGTGGATAGGAGAGAAGGAAGGAAGGAAGGAAGGGAGAGGAAGGAAGGAAGGGAGGGAAAGGAAAGAAGGAAGGGAGGAAGGAAGGGAGGGAAGGATTCTGAGATGGATAAGAATGCGGCAACAAATTTTGGTGAAGGGAAAGAGA
>JACEEZ010014154.1:35000-40000 GCA_016584305.1 Chionoecetes opilio | reverse complement strand
CACTCACCTCTCTCTCACACACACACACACACACACCTGCTCATATTCACGTCTCACCGTGTAGCATTCTATCCTCCAACTTATATAATGTCACTTTTATTGGATTTTATATTCTCAACTTTTACATACATTACATTTTCATACTTCATCAAAATGTTCCTATCTCTATAATCCTATATTGCTTTCATTGGACCACTACAGGGTGTTCAGTAGTTTATTCAAGGTTTTATACTATGTTTTGATCCCATATAATTATCACCGCCATCTATAATCTGGTTTTTTTAACGAGGTGAAATATCCTGACCCCTTACTGCTTACTGACTGATATTTGATGCCAGGAGAAGGGAATACTACGCTTCTTCTAAATTTCAGTTGTAGTTTATCATAGTTAACCATATTATCAGGTAAACTTAACCCATAATTTCAAGCATGAGACTTTAAGATAGAATGGAATTTTCGCCTTTTAACCCCTTCACGCTCAGATCTTTCCTTTGTTATAAATAAAATGTATTGTCGAGCCATAAAATTACGAAAAGTAGCTGAATATACCAAATTAGTTAGTGGAAGAGGATACTAAACAGGTCATATCTATAAAATATTGCTTATATTCACTAAAAATTGTCTAATGGCACCCAAATTACAATGGAAATTACGTTCTGGGTCTCAAGGGGTTAAAATGAAAAGAAAAAAAGACTATAGTGTTTCCCTCAGAACCATTTTATTTAAACTTACTTGACCTACATCTTATCGGATGAAGTATATTTCTTTTCTGTTCTGTTTTTTTTCTATTCTGATTATATCTTTCACTTTCTTGGATGCATTAATTCCTTCACACCATCTGTAATATCCGTTTTTTTGGGTCTATCTATAGATTATACCCGGGAAAACCTTACTCATACTTCAAACCTACATAAGAACATAAGAAAATAAGGAGGCTACAAGAGGCCGCGAGACCTACACGAGGTAGTTCCTGTAACATGAAACAATCTTATTAAGCAATCTCACATATGTTCAATTAAGCAATCTAAAAATGCTTAAATTAGATGATAATGATGATGATAATAAGATAAAATGATGATAGTAAGAATAAGTTGGCCAGCGCTGAGCCTCAATTATCAACCTCATTTCTTCAGGCAAACTTAAAAACGCTGCCTCTCTTATGTTCAACTTTTGCCAAATTGTTCATTTCCGCCTCTCTCTCTCTCTCTCTCTCTCTCTCTCTCTCTCTCTCTCTCTCTCTCTCTCTCTCTCTCTCTCTCTCCCCGCAGTGCTGACCACCACCACCACCACCACCCTTGTAAACGCACGTCTTAAATATTATATAAGGAAATATCAGGAAAATAACCCGGTAAAATCAAAACCAGGTAGGAGGAGGATGTAATGGAGGAGGAGGAGGAGGAGGAGGAGGAGGAGGAGGAGGAGGAGGAGGAGAGATAAAATATTAGAGAAGGGCAGAGCGAAGCGACAAAAATCATGTAATGAAAAGTAATTTTTTTTAGACCACGACCACTTATTCAACTCTCTCTCTCTCTCTCTCTCTCTCTCTCTCTCTCTCTTCTCTCTCTCTCTCTTCTCTCTCTCTCCTCCCCTAACAGCGACTCCTTTCACGGTCCTGGATTTCATTTTGCATCCTCGACCGACCATATTTTTCGTCAGAGCGTAATCGTTGCTCGAAACCGCCCCCACTGACCATAAACAAGGCCTCCCCCTTCCCCCTCCCTCCCCCTTCCCTTCCCCTCCCTCCCCTTCCTCTTGTTAAAAGAAAAAAAATAAGCAGCGTGTTCCCTGTCTTTTAATCGCCTTGCCGCCGGGACAGCCTAATGACCACACAACCACTAAATTGGAAGACTATTTCAGACTTAATGGCAAAGATGCATCCTTGTCCGCTTCTTACCTCCTCCTCCTAGATGTATTCTTGATTTTTTTTAACTCCTCCTCCTCCTCCTCCTCCTCCTCCTCCTCTCCTCCTCCCTCCTCCCTCCTCCTCCCTCCTCCTCCTCCTCCTCCTCCTCCTCCTCCTCCTCCTTTCTTGATGATATTTTCGCCATAACTTTCATCCCTTCCACCTTCCTCCTCCAACAAGAATTTTGCGCAAAAGTATAACATTAAGTACTACCAACATTTCATTAATTAGAAAAGTAAAGAAAAAAAAAAGATATCAGAGCAGGAATACTGAATTTAATGACATGAAACTTATATAGAGTCATTTATCATATTAATAAGACATCAATTCAACCAGACATCGGGACAAAACTCTTGTCACGAAAGTCCTCTGACATCACTGGTATCATATTTCTAACTGTTCTCTTACATGCAGTTTGCTAGTTAGTAGTGTATAGTTCAGCAGATACCCTCGTTATATACCATGTAGTAAGTCTCTTGGTATATGTTCTTCCTATGTATTCCTATGTACTATGACATCACATCACTCTCACTCACATCAACTCAACTGTTTGAACGCTCCTCTCTGAAGTTAACCCTTTGAGGCCCAGAACGTAATTTCCATTGTAATTTGGGTACCATTAGACGGTTTTTAGTGAATATAAGCAATATTTTATAGATATGACCTGTTTAGTATCCTTGTCCTCTAACTAATTTGGTATATTTAGTTACTTTTCGTAATTTCATGGCTAACAACATACGATTTTATATAGCAAAGTAAAGATCTGGGCGTGAAGGGGTTAACGGGCTCGTAACGCTCGTAACGTATACTCGAGGTCGCCGTCACTGGCAAATATTCCCTTTGAAGGACAAGGCTTACCCGTGGTCGCCCCTTTGATCTCTTCGCCGAGGACCTGCCCGCGGCCGCAATAGCTCCCTGGCCCACCACCGCGCGACCATTATTTTCCTCAATTTTGGAAGCGAAGAAAATTTCGCTGTGTCTTACTTGCTTTCTTGCGGTCCCTTGAGGGGGGAGAGGGTGTGTGTGTGTGTGTGTGTGTGTGTGTGTGTGTGTGTGTGTGTGTGTGTGTGTGTGTGTGTGTGTGTGTGTGTGTGTGTGTGTGTGTCTCGAACTGTTTATCGATTCTTAGCATTCCTTAAATAATTTGAATGTCGTTCCATTGACGAAGCTTATTGTTGAATAATCGAACACTGACATTAATAGCAGACCGTGTTGAAAGGGCTATAGGGCACATGCACACACACACACACGCGCACACACACACGCACACATAACACACACACACACACACACACACACACACACACACACACACACATTCTTGGAAGCAATTCTTACGCCAACACGACTATAGACAAGTTCTGAGGAAGAAAAAACATACATCAAATTCCTTTACTTCGCAGGAAAATGAAGGTCAACAGAGACATATGTGTTTATAAAGACGAGAATACTATGGTAACAGAAGCCATTAACCCCTTGAGGCCTAGAACGTAATTTCCATTGTAATTTGGGTACTATTAGACGATTTTTAGAGACTATAAGCAATATTTTATAGATATGACCTGTTTAGTATCCTTGTCGACTAACTAATTTGGTATATTAAGTTACTTTTCGTAATTTTATGGCTAACAACAGACGATTTTTTTATAACAAAGGAAAGATCTGGGCGTGAAGGGGTTAAGGAAATCAAGGAAATGTACACATCATCATAAACCATGTAATGTGAGTTGCCACTATTTAATACATTGTAAAGGGAAGGGGTGTGAGAATGAGGGGAATGGGAGGGGATTTATAGAGAGGGTAAACAAAAGGGAGGGTGAACGTGTCTAGGAGTTAAAAGCTCAATAGATGGGAATTGGAAGGGGGAGATAGAGGAAAGTGGTTAAAAAAAGGGTTTTTATTTAAGGTAGCAAAATGGAGCAGGAGAATAACAGGTCTATACGAGAGCATGTTTACAGAGAGTTAAGAGTAGGAAGTGGGAGGAGAGAGAGGGCAGATAAAATAGAACGTTACAGGAAGAAAAAGAAGATGAAGATGAAGAAGAAAATGAAGAAGAAGAAGGGAAAGATGTGAAGAAGAATGACAAAAAAAACAACTAAAGGGGAGAGTTGGAATGCATAATAAAACAAATAAGAAAATAGGTTTATAAATAGGGTGGTCAATGATTGGAATGAACTCAGTCGTCAGGTGGTCAGTGCGGAGTCAATAGGGAGCTTTAAAAGGAGGCTGGATAAATGAATAGATGGGGATGATATAGGTGGATGTAGGTAGTGTTAAGTATTACTATGATCTTCATCCATAACATTACAGGAACTACCACGTGTAAGTCTCGCGGCCTCTTGTAGCTTCCTTATGTTCTTATGTTCTGTCTTGTAGCTTCCTTATGTTCTTATGTTCTCTCTTGTAGCTTCTTTGTTCTTATGTTCTGTCTTGTAGCTTCTTTATGTTCTTATGTTCTGTCTTGTAGCTTCCTTATGTTCTTATGTTCTGTCTTGTAGCTTCCTTATGTTCTTATGTTCTGTCTTGTAGCTTCCTTATGTTCTTATGTTCTGTCTTGTAGCTTCCTTATGTTCTTATGTTCTGTCTTGTAGCTTCCTTATGTTCTCTCTTGTAGCTTCCTTATGTTCTTATGTTCTGTCTTGTAGCTTCCTTATGTTCTGTCTTGTAGATTCCTTATGTTCTTATGTTCTCTCTTGTAGCTTCTTTATGTTCTTATGTTCTGTCTTGTAGCTTCCTTATGTTCTGTCTTGTAGATTCCTTATGTTCTTATGTCTTCTTCTGTTTTTTCTTTGTAGCTTCCTTATGTTCTTATGTTCTGTCTTGTAGCTTCCTTATGTTCTGTCTTGTAGATTTCCTTATGTTTTTTATGTTCTCTTGTAGCTCTATGTCGTTTCTTGTATGTTCTTATGTTCTGTCTTGTAGCTTCCTTATTTTGTTCTTTGGTTCTTGTTTGCTTGTAGCTTCCTTATGTTCTTATGTTCTCTCTTGTAGCTTCCTTATGTTCTGTCTTGTAGCTTCCTTATGTTCTTATGTTCTCTCTTGTAGCTTCCTTATGTTCTGTCTTGTAGCTTCCTTATGTTCTTATATTCTCTCTTGT
>JACEEZ010014154.1:25000-27500 GCA_016584305.1 Chionoecetes opilio | reverse complement strand
CATGCCCCTGTCTACACTACCCGCCAGACCTGCAAGTTATGCAGCAGGAAGGGGCACATCTTGAGGTCAAACGTGCTCTGCAGGGTCTGCAAGGTCAACCTGTGCCTCAATGCTGAGATCAACTGCTTCATAAAGTACCATGAGATAGTTGCCTAAGTGCCTGGAGTGGACTGGACTGGACTAGAGTTTGATAAGTGTGTGGTATTTGTGACCAAGTGCCAGTATAAGTACGTCAGGAAAAATATTTGTATAAAATCAGCATTTTAGTTTTTTTGTATTCTCATACTTTCTTTTATATCAGTATAAATGTTCCTTTAACAATATATGTTTCTATTTTTCCTTAATAAATTTTTTTTATATGTACACTTGTTGGAATTTTTGTTACCTTATACCGGCGAGGAACTGTTTATGGTAATTTCTTTGACCTAGATTTGCAACATAAAATTACAATTTTTTCAAAAAATCACATGAGTAAAAAAGTCTTGTAATATCTTCAATTAATGATATCAGGTATTGAACTTTTGAATTTTGGAGTATTTCTATGAGTGCCCGATAAAGGGTTAACACTCCCCTTCAATATACCCTTTCTCCCTTTTCTGCCTATCCTACACCTTTACTCCCTCTTATCTCCCCTATTCGTCTCCATTATCCCCTTTTCCTCTTCCTCCTCCTCTTTTCTCTCTTTGTCTATCCTACACCTCTTTCTTATCTCCATATCCTTCTCCATTATACCCTTTTCCTCCTCCTCCTCCTCCTCCATCCTATCAAACAATTACATCCCCTAAACTGCATGGGTTGGGTGCGTCTGCAATCCTTTATAAGAGGATCAGAAGCCAGTTAACAAAGCAGCATCGAAAGGGCAACGATCGGCGAGGGACCGACCTTTACTGCCTGCATAGGATGTGGTGGTGGTGGAGGGTAGGTTAAGGGGTTGAGAAAGGGTGGATAGAGGTACTGGAAGGGGTGGGTGGAGGGTATTGGGAGGGGGAAAGGGGGGGAAGCTGCGGTATACCCATCACATCTTTAGCCACACACACACACACACAGACACACACACACACACACCGATGATGAGATTGACTGGTGTGGCTGCTCAGTTTTTGCCTCGCTCGCTTCACGTGAGCGAATCTGAATCTCACTTTGGTTCTCGTCACGTGGGAAATACTTAAATATATCTAACATTAAAGTAAAGAAGAGAGAGAGAGGAGAGAGAGAGAGAGAGAGAGAGAGAGAGGAGAGAGAGAGAGAGAGAGAGAGAGAGAGAGAGAGAGAGAGAGAGAGAGAGAGAGAGAGAGAGAGGAGAGAGAGAGAGAGAGAGAGAGAGAGAGAGAGAGGCCTAGCAACTATCAGGTAGAAGGTTCGACTGAGTCTTGGTGAAGGATCATGTATCAATATCGGGGAGGGGGGAGAGGGGGAAGGAAGGGAGGGGGAGGAGGGGGGAAGGGGGGGTGATTCTCCCTCCGCCCTGGCATCGTTAATCTCAGTCAGGCCGTCTGGAGCTCGACCCATCCTCCCTTTACGTCTCTCTCTCTCTCTCTCTCTCTCTCTCTCTCTCTCTCTCCTCTCTCTCTCTTTTCTCTCGGTTTTGTGTGTGTGTGTGTGTGTGTGTGTGTGTGTGTGTGTGTGTGTGGTGTGTGTGTGTGTGTATGTGTGTGTGTGCGTAGCGAATCAGCAGTCGCGTAGCTAACAGTGAGTGTGTAATGGTCTCGTCGTTGGGTAATTAGTCGTACACTTGCCGCCTGAACTGAAGGGACAAATAATGACACGCGTTTGTATAATGAGGCTCATGTCCATTTTTACTCCCCAAGTGGCACGATATAAAAAGAGGTGCCAGATGAGGGAAAACACAGCAAAAACACACTAGTGGCTCGTTAGTGGCGCACACACGACACGAGCCACAGCTATACGTGTTTATTGGTCTCTTAACTTTCTATGTACAGCAGTGTCTATATTGCCCACATGTATATATTATCTTTTATTTAACACTTTAACAGTTTATTATGTTTATTCTTATTCTATTCTATTCTATTTATTCTATTTTATTTCTGTTTATTCTAACACTATATTATTACTAATTTGCTTTAGTTCTTAAGTTCATTCCCTTATGTCTGTATATTATTGTTTTTTTTGTTTTCTTTCTTGTATGCCTTCAGGTGAAAATAATTTTTTTTATTATTATTATTATTATTATTATTATTATTATTATTATTATTTATTATTTACTTGTGATTGGGATCTTCACCTTGAATTACTCCCCGTGAAGTAAGTCTATCTTGCCTTGCTGTGAATACACACTTAACCCCTTCACAGCCAGATCTTTCCTTTGCTATATAAAATCGTCTGTTGTTAGCCATACAATTACGAAAAGTAACTTAATATACCAAATAAGCTAGTGAGCAAGGATACTAAGCAGGTCATATCTATAAAATATTGCTTATATTAATCAAAATCATCTATTAGTAGCCAAATTACAATGGAAATTACGTTTTGGGCCTCAAAG
>JACEEZ010014154.1:7500-17500 GCA_016584305.1 Chionoecetes opilio | reverse complement strand
TGCTATAGTATTCCTAAATTTCATAAGTACTTTGACAATCGCATGGGTGGCTCAAATAGGGATTAACAATGATAATACTTATACTGAAAATACTATTACTGATCGTTGTATTGTAGTAATGATTAATCTAGCCTATCATATTTTTATGTCTTGTTGTAAGTTTTGTTAAATTTGTGGTTTTTAAGGAATATCTGGAAGTATCATGTCATTGTGAATTGGCTGAAATAGGGACTTCTAATCATTGTAACTGAAAACTGACTTCATATTCGTGTTCAGCATGCCCGAAAACTGCTAGAAACAAATTTTCAGGCAAATCTATTTAAAAAGAAAAGAAAATTGCAAGGGGTATGTGTTATGCCTTGATTTTTTTTAAATCACGTATTTTTCAATAACTAAAAAACTATGGCAGATAGGTGCACCATGTATAGAGAAGTAAATATGAAGTAGAGCAAGGGCTATAATTTGGCGTAAAGTAAAACAATATTGATAGGTAAATAACCGAGAAAATAGCATATTCGTACATTTATACACAATATCAATTTTCTCGATAACCATGAGGTGTTTTGACAAACCGATGACTGCATCATGTAGAACACCTCAAGATGAACCTTTGTTACTTGGATAAGTTTTCTTCTACGACTCATAGTTTTGCGGCAAAATAAAAAAAAACTGATCGTCGTCAATTTTGGAATATTTTTGAGCAGCCAGAAATCCGAAAATATTTTTGTCGATTTATAATTGGAAATGCCGAGGATACAATTGTAGATCCATCCATTTACAATAACCCAAAACAGACAGACAGACACACGGCTACTGCTATAGTATATTAGATAGATAAGGTGGATAATTACGAGCGCGAGTCCTCACTGGATACGGGATTTTTCTCACAATCAAGCGGCCGACCCGACCCGACCGACCGTCACGCTTTTCAGGAGCTTATATCTTTGGATTCCCGCTTCCGATTGACAAGCGGTCTTCGCCATCTGATAGCCCCATTCAACCCCTATTTGACCTGACATGTTTTGTCTCACGTGAGGGGTCAGCATGGCGCGTGGCGCGTGCCGCGTGAGGGGTGTCAGACAACGTTATCTTGCTATAGCTGAGAAACGGCTGTACCGACTAAGTTGAAATTTGGTGTGTGGTTTGAGACCACACACCACAGCAATGTCACACAGGTCAAACTCCGGGTGACGCCGCACGTGCGCACGTGCGGCGGGTTTCTACGGGCTCGCTCGTCCTTCGCCGATTAAGGCGTCTTACTGGTATATAATTAACAAGGGAAGGGAAATAACAGAAGGAGGACAGGAAAGGATGGTGAGGAGGGAGGCTGGGCTGGGAGACGAAGAAGAGTAAGAGGGAAGAGATAAAACACTCCAAAGTTATGTTTAATGTATCTGATAACGTTAACACTCACGTCTTCTCGGTCCTGTAGTCAACACGTCCTTTACGTCTTACCTGAAAATATAAACAAAACAAATATCAAGCGACGGAAATTTGCGGATAATAAGTGCTGTTTTGGCATGTTTGAGTGACTTATTATTGTGTGGAGGGGCTAGAAGTAACCATCAGCTAATTCGGACTTTCGGCTAATTCGACCCAGGTCTCCCCCCAATCAGATCGAATTAGAGAGGGTTTACTGTACTACAAACATCAATACATGGGTCTTGCACACAAGCACTTGTATGTTACTATTGCCTCGCGAAAAAATGAATACGTATGAAATTTCTAACAAATACAAATAAATGGCACAAGGGTTATTTCGGGATACAAAAAAAGGAGTGGAAAGGATAAACGGTAAATAATAAAGGAGGGTAATTGAATAGAACAAAATAAAAAGGAATAAAGCAATAAGGGAAGTAAACTAACCAAAAAAATAATGCAAAAACCTTAAAAAAAACTAATAACCTAAAAAAAAAAATTATGGATGAAAAATGCTAATCAGATAAGGCATGTGAAGTGATAGGAACGAGTTTAAGCGAGCTGGTTAACGAGCAGTCAGGATAATTGATGAGAAACCATGGTAATAGATGAGGACAGTGCGGGGTCATTAGTTGCAGCAGCCAGGTGAACGGATGTGACATATGTGAACTAATGGTTGTTGTTCTATTAATACCACATACCAGGTCAGGTCAGGTCATGTATACAAGGCCATGCTAATGAATGGTTGGCAGGTTATTAAATAGTTGTCGAGGTGTCAAAACAAGCCAATATCCTGGTACCTAAACTAAGTAAGAATTGTTAGTAAAATTATATATATACTTTTATGTTAAATTATGTTACTATATATATATTTAAGTGATGGCTTATGTTAACCCCTTAATGCCCAGATATTTCCTTTGCCATAAAATATCGTTTGTTGTCGAGTCATAAAATTACAAAAAAGTAACTTAATATACCAAATTTGCTAATGGACAACGATACTAAACAGGTCATATCTATAAAATATTGCTTATAGTTACTAAAAATCGTCTAATGGTACCCAAATTACAATGGAAATTACGTTCTGGGCCTCAAGGGGTTAAGTAAACGTTAATCAAAATGTACTGTACTGTAAAAAGTATTAACTGTGATGTATATTAAGTAAAAGAATTGTTAATAATTGTTAGTAAAAGTAGATGTATTTAGAACATAAGAACATAAGAAAATAAGGAAGTTACAAGAGGCCACGAGACCTACACGTGGTAGTTCCTGTTGTGATGTGGTGTAGAGGTAGTAAAACTGATGAGTATGCGGAGTAATGAGGTGTAATGAGGAGGTATGAGGTATAAAAGAGGTGATGAGTGTTAATCGAAATCCATTATCTTCCGTTTCTATTCTGGCAGCGTAATAGTAATTTTTTGACTGATTGATTGATTGATTGATTGATTGATTGACTGACTGAGTGAATGTTTAAGTAAGTAATTGAGTGAGTCAGTGAGTGAGTGAGTGAGGAAGGAATAAATGAGTCAGTGAGTGCATGAGTAACTTCTATTTTCTTATGACATTTCACTGGATAAATTATGTTCTGCTTGACTTCTATTCTACCTTTTGAGCATCACAATAGACCAACTTACTGACTAACACATGTGTATTCTCTTCTTAATGACTGGCAAAGGGACTAAGAGAGTGACGAATGAGAGACAGAGTGAAACAGTGGCGTAGCGAGTATCTATCAATGGGGGGGGCACAGCTGTGTATTGGGGGGGGGGGGCCCGATCTACGTTTATAAAAGGTAGAAAGATAACGAGGCACAGCCATTACTTTGCAGGGGGAAACAAAACAACCTAAAATCACACGTAATCTCTCCCTCTCCCCCCAAAACTAAGCGGGCCCCGGGAATGGTGACGGGGGTGGCCAAGGTTGGACACAGATCTAGTGTGGGGTGGCCAGGGCATAGCCATTAAAAGAAATGGTTGAATTTTCATTATATCTCTGACTCAGATCTGGGGTGGCCAATGGATTTCAGACCCGCCACTGCCCACTCATTCCTCTCATTCTCTCTCCCACTCCCTCCCTTTCTCTCTCTACTATCTCACGCTGCAGAAATATGAAGAACAGCAACAACATAAAGCGTTGTTTGGCCAAAAATCATCCTCTGCCTCCTCCCAGCTGCCTGCACACACACCCTGCCCCCTCGCTGGTGCGCCCTCGACTGTCGCTCGCACCGGAATACTCAAGCACCTCAACTCTGCTCAACACTGCTTCGAAACACTAAACCTTTCCCTCATTTCCTTCCCACGCCATGACCTGTTGACCTTTGACCAATAATTCTTGAACTGCAACGTTATCTAAATCTTAAATGATAGTAAATGTGAGTTAGTAATAGTGTTGGTATAGTCTTGTAGTATGTTTTTTAGAGTACATATAGATAGGGTTCGTTAGTGCTTCGAACTCGTTAACAACGTCGCAGAGGATTATGGGTAGGATATCATCTTTTTTTTTTTTTTTGCTATGTTGTTTGTGGGTTGTTAAAGGACTGGATTGCTTTGTTAGCACTGGCGTGGCTAGGTATCTATCAATGGGGGGGCACCTGTGGGGGGACTTACTGAGGGACTAAATGAATGATGAATGAGACATAGCTAATATATAGACATATATAATACATAGACATATATTTAGCTAACTACTGGTAAATGAAAGGTTAAATATGAATGTGTGCTTTCTGATTCAGTATGGAAAGCCAGGCAACATAGCTAATTATAGTCAGATTAACTAAGAAACGTGTTATGTATTGGAAGTTTTCGTGGGAGGATGAAATAATATATGGAATAAATAATAAAAAAAATAAAAATCAGCAAATGATAAAATAACATATGAGGAATTATTTAACCCCTTGAGTCCCAGAACGTAATTTCCATTGTAATATGGCTACCATCAGACGATTTTAATGAATAGGTATAAGCAATATTTTATGGATATAACCTGTTTAGTATCCTTGACCACTACCTAATGTGGTATATTCAGTTACTTTTCGTAATTTTATGGCAAACAACAGACGAATTGATATAGCAAAGGAAAAATCTGGGTCTCAAGGGGTTAATGGGATGGTTACAGGGAGTTTCGTACACAAGTTGTTTCGTATCCAAATTTTGTTAGTTGTTTCGTACACTTATTTTGAGTTTTTTCGTACATACCTGGTGTCGATTCGTAACTCTAGTAATCAAGTTAAGCACTGAGCTGAGTGTACGAAACGACTATGGTTTCATATAGACCACGAAACAATTTTTGGTGTACGAGTCTACTGGTGTACAAAACAACTTGTGTACGAACTGACTGCACCTCAATGGGATGAAGGTGGTTGAGAGCGTTACAAGCAGACTCAGTTAAGGGAAAAAACATTAAAATAATATTAAATTAATTAAGGGGGTCCAAAAAAAAAAACTAAAAACGGAAAAAGAAAAAAAAGAAGTATTAGTGTATTTCCGCATGGATGGAGGATTTCACACACACACACAACACACACACACACACACACACAAACCCCCCACACACCACCACACACACAAAACAAACCCCCACACACACACACACACACACCACAACACCCACACACCACACAAAACACAACAACACAACACACCCCAACACACACACCCCCACACACACACACCACACACAACACACACCAACACAACAAACACACACACACAACCAACCAACACACACACCCACACAACACACCACACACACACCACACACACACACACACACCACAACACACACACACCACAACCCACACACCAACACACACACACACACACACAAACACCACCACAACACACACCACACACACACACACCACACACACACACACACACCCACCCACACACACAACACACACACACCAACAACCAACACCCACACCCACCAAACACAACAACACCCACACACCACACCACACACACACAAGCACAACCCCCACCCACACCCACACACACACACACACACACAACAACACAACACACACCAACCCACACCACACACACACACACACAAACCACACACACACACACACACAACCCAAACCCACACACAACACAACACCACCACACACACAACACCAAAACACAACAACCACCCCAAAACAACCCACACACCACCAAAACACACAACACACACACAATAAAGCCACCAACAACAAAACCCCACACACATAAACAAAAACACAAAACACACAAGACACAACAAAACCAAACACACAAAACAACACACACAACACACAACAAAACACACAAAACAAGAAAAACAACAAGAGCAAAAAAAAACTTTTCCCTAAACAAAAACGAAGGGCAAAACAAAATCCCAAAAAAAAGAAGAAAGAGAAGAGAGAAAAAGAGAGAGAGAGAGAGAGAAGAGAGAGATAAGAGAGAAGGGGAAAAAAAGGGGAAGAAGAGAGAGGGAACAATAAAGCGAAAAGAAAGGGGGAAACGGGAGGAAAGGAGAGGAGAGGGAGAGAGAGAGAGAGAGAGAGGAGAGAGAGAGGAAGGAGAGAGAAAAGAGGAGAGAGAGAGGAGAGAGAGAGAGAGGGGAGGAGAAGAGGAAGAGAAAAAAAGGGGGGAAAAAGGGGAGGGAGAGAAGAGAGAAGAAGAGGAGAGAAAAATAGAGGAAAAAGGGAGAAGGAAAGGGGAAAAAGGGGGAGAGGAAAAGGGGGGAGTAAAGAAAAAAAGAAGAGGAAAAGGGGGGGCCCCAAAAAAAGGGGGGGCCCACCCCAACACACCCAAGGAAAAAGAAGGGGGAAAGGGGGGGGTCGGCCCGAGGGAGGGTAGGGGAGGAAAGGAGAGGCCCCCAAAAAACCAAAAAAAGGGGACAAAAGAAAAAGCCCTAAAAGTTTATAAGAAAATGAAAACCCCCCCCTCCTCCCTTTTTCCCTTTCCTTCCCCCTCCTTTCTTCCCTCCTTCCTCTCCTCTTTCCCCCCAACCTTTCCTTTTTTTCCCTTTTTCTTACCCCCTATTTTACCCCCCCCTTATCCCACCTCCCTAACCCCCCCCTGCCCCCCTTTCCCAAAAACACCCTTGAAAACATAGTGAAATCCCTTCCCCCTCCCCTTCCCCCCCTTCCCCCTTCCCTTCACCTCTTCCCCCCTCCCCTTCCCTTCCCCTCCTCCCCTCTTCCCCTTCTTCCCCCTCTTCCCCCTTCCCTTCCCTTCCCCTTCTTCCACCCCCACTTCCTTCCTTTTTCCCCTCCCTCCCCTTCTTCCCCCTTCCCTTCCCCTCTTCCCCCTTGCCCCCTTCCCCCCTTGTCACCTGTACTTTATGCCTCGCACCTGTGTACGTGTGGTATTCTTATAGTATTTGTTACCTTTTATGTGTCCACGAACTCTCACTCTTCCTCTCAGGTTAATGACTTTTAATGGAATGAGTGTTTTTGTGTGGGTGTTTTAGGGGTCAATAAAAGGGGGAGGAAGAGTGAGAGAGAATGTATGAAAAAAGAGAATGTTTTGTTTTTTTAGTTTGGTATTTGAGATTTTTTCTTTCTTCGCTTTTTACTGTTTTTTTTATGTTGTTTTGTGAGATGTTTTTTTTTTCCGTATTAATTTTCTGTTCTTGTCTTTTTGTAGGTTATTTTTCTTTGCACGATCGAACAAAACATTAAATGGGGGTTGGTGCCTTCTCCTCTCTTCTCTCCTCTCCTCTCCTCTCTCTCTCTCTCTCTCTCTCCTCTCTCTCTCTTTCTCTCTCTCTCTCTCTCTCTCTCTCTCTCTCTCTCTCTCACTCACTCACTCACTCACTCACACTCACAGACAGACAGACAGACAGACAGACAGTAAGTGTCTGTCTGTCTGTCTGTCTGTCTGTCTGTCTGTCTGTCTGTCTGTCTGTCTGTCTGTCTGTCTGTCTGTCTGTCTGTCTGTCTGTCTGTCTGTCTGTCTTCTCTCTCTCTCTCTCTCTCTCATCTCTCTCTCTCTCCTCTCTCTCTAATCCCTCCCCTCCCCCTCCATCTCACTCGTTCGGGCAATCAATTACAACATAAAACCTGCGTGTCCTCGTATCCATTCCCCTCCCCTTTTTGCAGCGGGATTCTTCTGTTTCAGGCATCCATATAATCATACTAGTCGCTCCTCCCTTCTATGTGACAACCTTTCTTCAGTCTGTCTGTCGCATATTTTGTTTATGTAAATGTGTGAAATCGTTAGTTTAGAGAAGAGATGAAAAGAGGAGAGAGAGAGAGAGAGAGAGAGAAGGAAGAGAGAGAGAGAGAGAGGAGGAGAGAGAGGAGAGGAGGAGAAGAGAGAGAGAGAGAGAGAGAGAGAGAGAGAGAGGAGAGAGAGGAGAGAGATGAGAGAGCGAAGAGAGAGAGAGAGAGAGAGAGAGAGAGAGAGAGAGGAGAGAGAGAGAGAGAGAGAGAGAGAGAGAGAGAGAGAGGAGGAGGAGAGAAGAGAGAGAGGAGAGAGAGAGGGGGGGATGTGTGTGTGTGTGTGTGTGTGTGTGTGTGTGTGGTGTGTGTGTGTGTGTGTGTGTGTGTGTGTGTGTGTTATGGATAAAAATAGTACAGTTCAATACGATAACAATACAAATACACACGCACAGACACACACACACACCACACACACACACACACACACACACACACACACACACACACTCACATCGTGCTTTACCGTAAAACATAAAAAATAATACCTACAAAAAACCTGCTAAAAAGTTAATACCTCCCTCCCCCTCTCTTCTCTCTCTCTTCTCTCTCTCTCTTTGCTTAATGATGTTAGTTTTCTCCTGCCAAGTTGTTGTGTGATTAAATTTCGGAAAGGTGGAGGAGGTGGGGGGCGAATTGAGGGGGGGAGGATAATGGGGGAGGGGAGGGGGGAGTAGGGAAGATGGGGAAGGGGGGAATGAAGGGGGGGGATGGGGAGGGGGAGTAGAGGAAGTGGGAAGGGGGGGAATAAAGGGGGGGAGGCAGTATGCGGGTAAGATTCCATTTAGATATGCTCAGTGCCGCAAGCAAGATATCACAAGAATTTTTAAAAACTGAGAACGAAAGTGCTTTTGTGTGTGTGTGTGTGTGTTGTGTGTGTGTGTGTTGTGTTGTGTGTGTGTGCGTGCGTGCGTGGTGCGTGCGTTCGTGCTTTGCGTGCGTGCGTGCGTGCGTGGTGCGTGCGTGCGTGCGTGCTTTGCGTGCGTGCGTGGTGCGGGGCGTGCGTGCGGCGTGCGTGCGTGCGTGCGTGGGTGGTGTGTGTGTAGTGTGGTGTGTGTGTGGTGGTGTGTGTGTGTTGTGTGGTGTGGTGTGTGTGGTTGTGTGTGTGTGTGGTTTGTGTGTTGTGTGGGGTTGTGTGTGTGTGTGTGTGTGTGGTGTGTGTGTGGGTGGGGTGTGGTGTGTGTGTGGTGTGTGGGTGTGTGTGTGTGTGTGGTGTGTGTGTGGTGTGTCGCATGCTAGGGTCGTTGTTGTGATCAGCCTCGACAGATATATACGTATAAGTACTTTCTGAGAAATTCATACGTACTTACAAATCAATATAAAAGTAGTAATATATGTGTTATTTTACGATGATCTGTGACCGCTGGGTGAGTGAGAGAGAGAGAGAGAGAGGAGAAGAGAGAGAAAAGAGAGAGGAGAGAGAGAGAGAGAGAGAGAGAGAGAGGAGAGAGAGAGACGAGAGAGGAGAGAGAGAGAGAGAGGAGTAATAACACGTACTAGTAATTTCAAGTTGTAATTCTCACTTTTACATTTACACTTCCGCAAATCCACAAACGAATTCGGACTTCCGCCATTTGCGGAAGTTGCGGTTTGCAGAAGTGCCCACCTCTGGGTGTGGTGTGTGTGTGTGTGTGTGTGTGTGTGTGTGTGTGTGGTGTGGTGTGTGTGTGGTGGTGTGGTGGGTGGGTGGGGGTGGGTGGGTGGGTGGGTGGGTGGTGGTGGGTGGGTGGGTGGGTGTGGGGTGTGTGTGGGGTGTGGTGGTGTGTGGGGGGGGGTGTGGTGTGGGTGGTGGGTGGTGGGTGGGTGGGGGGTGGGTGGGTGGGTGGGTGGGTGTTAATGTGCCAAAAAAAAATTACCCATGAAAAACAGACCCAATATGAAAAATAACAAAAAAATAACAACAACAACTATTGATATGAGAAAACATTAACAAATTATTATTGTTACGTCGCTAGAAACGTGTCATTGCATTTTATGAGGCCCGAAAATGTCTCAATAGATTTAGTTAAACACTGACTCACGTCCATAAATCAACTGCGTCCTCATAAAACACACACACACACACACACACACACACACACACACACACACACACACACACACACACACACACCACTTCCTTCCACAAATCCCTGCTTTTGAACTCAAGAACTCATTGAACACAACACATAAATCTTGAGTGCCGTAGTAAATTAAATTCGTAATGGCGCCATAAATCCTTTCCCGTTGAGTGTATTTCCGGCCCTTTTATCTCCTTCTCTCTTTGCCCTCATGACGAAAAAATTGCCCTCTCTTTTCCCTCATGACGAAAAAATTGCCCTCTCTTTGCCCTCATGACGAAAAAATTGCCCTCTCTTTGCCCTCATGACGAAAAAATTGCCCTCTCTT
>JACEEZ010014154.1:0-2500 GCA_016584305.1 Chionoecetes opilio | reverse complement strand
TACAATGGAAATTACGTTCTGGGTCGCATGGGGTTAAGTAAAAAAAAAATCTTTAATAACTCGAACACTATGAGGTTTACGAATAGAACGGTAAAGAAAGAGCTTAAAAAGACCTTTCTTATGAGCTATAGGAAAATCAGTTCAGAATGCAATAATTGAGACATTTGCATATATGTTTATTTCACAGAATATTAATTTTCACGGAAAGTATAGGTGTAAATATCATTCTGATTGTTGGATTGGGTGTAACTGATCGAGCTTAACAACTTTGATTATGTGCATTTTTTCTTTACGTGTGGATCAGCCTCGACAGATATATGCGTAAGTACTTTCTGAGAAACACATACGTACTTACAAATCAATATAAAAGTATATTACATTTTTTCTCTAGGACTAACAGTTACGGTTAAAATTGCAAATACGTGTTCGACGACTGTACAAAACCATTTTCAGCGGGAAAAAATCCAAGACACCCTTTCCGTTACAGAGATGTAATTCAATCAAAGTATAATAATAACAATAATAATAACAACCATGTAGATGCAATAAATCACCAATGTCGTCTTACTGCGAAGATGACAAATTTGAGATGGAATGACATTAAAATATATAAAAATAAGAGAAAGGAACAAAGAGAATGGATGTGAAGGAAATTAAAAGAGATATGGAAGAAGGGGAATCAGGAATAAAAGAGAGAGAGAGAGAGAGAGGAGAAGGAAGAGAGAGAGAGAGAGAGAGAGAGAGAGAGAGAGAGAGAGAGAGAGAGAGAGAGAGAGAGAGAGAGAGAGAGAGAGAGAGAGAGAGAGAGAGAGAGAGACTGACTTTACACTGATAGATATGAATAATCTGTCCTTTGAGTGTGTACCCGAAAAGAAAAGAGGAAAAATAAGATAACACAGAGACCAGAAAATGAAGATGGACATGGAACAGGAGATAAACAAAAAAAAGGAAGCAAACTAAAAATAGAAGAATTATAACTGATGGAGGAGGAAGAAAGGAAGAAACACGAGACAAAATGAATAATATAAGGGAGAGCAACAGGTAAGAGAGAGAGAGAGAGAGAGAGAGAGGGAGAGAAGAGAAAAGAATAGAGAGAGAGAGAGGAGAGGAGAGAGAGAGAGAGGAGAGAGAGAGAGAAGAGAGAGGAGAGAGAGAGAGAGAGAGGAGAGAGAGAGAGAGAGAGAGGAGAGAGAGAGAAGAGGGGAGAGAGAGAGAGAGAGGAGAGAGTAGAGGGGGAAACAAAGTGACTAATGGAGAGATAATGGGCAACGAAAGAGGAAAGAGAAATAGAGAAAGAGAAAGGAAAAGGAAAATAATATATTAGAGGAAATACAGCAGAGAAAATAGGAAGAGAGTTTCCTTCTTTTTACTGGCACACTTTTCCTGCTTTACGTACAAACTTCTTCACTCTTTTCCACACACTTCCAATATTATTCTGGAGGAGGAGGAGGAGGAGGAGGAGGAGGAGGAGGAGGAGGAGGAGGAGGAGGAGGAAGAAAGGCAAATATGACTGCCTAAAAAAACATAAAAAGATTGAGTATCAGAATGAATTTATCGTAAAAGGGAAAGTTTTGCTAAGAATGTTACATTACAAAATGATCTCATAAATCATGGATATTAATACGGTTTTTTGAGCATAATATGATTAAAATATGATAATTAAAATATAAATATTGAATGAGGACTGATTGATATTTTACTTTTCCAATTTACTATTTTTTTTCTTTTTGTCAGATATATTAGTTTTTGGTCAGATATATTTAGTTTTTTGTCAGATATATTAGTTTTTTGTCAGATATATTAGTTTTAAATGATTTGTTTGTGGGATAGTGTTCCCGTTTTAGGTTTTTTTTGTTTTCAATGGGAAAATTATTTAAATATTTTTTGGGGTAATTTAAATACTTATTTTTACCAATAGGAATTATTTGAGGCTTACAATTAATATACAAATAAATGCAAAAGGTTTTCATGCAAAATTTTATACGATGTCAAGATGATCAATGGGTGAGTGAGTGAGTGAGTGAGTGAGTGAGTGAGTGAGTGAGTGAGTGAGTGAGTGAGTGAGTGAGTGAGTGAGTGAGTGAGCAAGTGAGTGAGTGACTGAGTGAGTGAGTGACTGTCTATCAAGCCACTATTCCCTCTCCTCTCTTCACGCCTCTCATATTTCCTGTTTTCATTTATAAATACACTAATTTTTTATCAACATTTGAAAAATATTCTTGATACCGTAAACAGGAAACGCTTATCGACTATGCATTGGGCAAGGTGGTGGTGGTGGTGGTGGTGGTAGTGGTGGTGGTAGTGGTAGTGGTAGTGGTGGTGGTGGTGGTGGTGGTGTGGTAGTGGTAGTGGTGGTGGTAGTGGTAGTGGTGGTGGTGATGGTAAAGTGGGGATGGTGGTGGCATTTAAAAAAAAAAAAAAAAAAAAAACCCAAAAAAAATAAACCCCCAAACCACAAAACCAATACACCACCACCAAAAACCCAAAAACCAAAACCAAC
>JACEEZ010014152.1:20000-43436 GCA_016584305.1 Chionoecetes opilio | reverse complement strand
CACCATCAAAACCCCAGGGGCCGGGCCCTAGCTCCCCTCCCCTTTGCGGCGGAAACCACGAAAAACAGGCGAGTCCACTCGCACAGACTGTACTTCCAGCAGTAGGAAAACGGTATGGGGGAGTGTACGAGCAGGTGAGAGGCAACGTCCACTCACCACCGTGTCTCCACAGAGACTGAAGAGAGAGAGAAGAGAGAGAGAGAGAGAAAGAGATTGTGTGTGTGTGTGGGGGGGGGGGGGGGGGAATAGGTGGATGCTTGGATGGATATACAGTGTTAATAAAATTTGTTGCAGTAATAGGGTCATACAGGTTGATAGATAGATCGTTATAATAATAAACTACTGGAAATGCTGAACACTCTTCAGAGACGGTGATTTACGGTAATAGTTTGCCTCCAGTTTATTAGACAAGCAATTTGTGGCAAATTAAGTAATGAACCGGACACAAATGAGGCAGTAAGACCGACGCTACGGTACAATTAGACCCTTGCTTGTTAAGTTAATCTGGGCGCGTGTCCGCATATTTTCATTTGCAATGGTTTGGCTTGATTTCGCCGCAACACAGGTGGCAATATTCATTCAATGACGTTTTTATAACAATAATATTTTTGGCAAGTGTTTTGCTCTTGATCTCTAACTCGAAAGTGTTGTTGTTGTTTTCTATGAAGTCTATCGCCGCGGCCCCACATATACTTGCCCCGCGTGTTCAGGCCTTTGTGCAGCCGCGTCGGGCAGCCATCGCCTGCATGTCCTCAGTGAAGACCTCCGTGTCGTCATTCGGGCTCGTGGGGGCGTCGCTCACTCGGGGTCTATTACCCCCCAACCCAAATTTAAAGTAATCTTGAAAGTAATGTTCCCGATTCTTAATAGGCCCGGGGCAGGTCTGGATCAAACGTGAACCTGATTTGCTGGTGGTGATTTTTGTTGGTGGCGGGTCGGTGTTTGCCGCCTCGCTCCTGCGCCTTGGCCAGCCGGCGTTAAGCGCCGCTACACGCTCGCTCCTCAGCTGGTGCCTCTTCTTTCTCTTCATCATTTTATAATCTTTTAGCTGGTTTTTTTCTTCGTCACCTAATTTGACGGGAACATTGCTCACAATACGCGACAAATACACAATGCTCGCACTTGAGCCCCGGAAATCGTTTCTTCAAATTTTTTGAAAATCTCGGACGTGGTCCTCGGGAGCCCCGTGCCCCTGGGCAGCGTTTTCTTCTTATTCTTCTCAAGTTTGGCGTTGAGCGCCTTATATTTTCTCGTTTCGTCTTCATCTTCTGTTTTAATAAACGCAGTGACTAATGTTTTTTTGGTTGTCTTGTATTTGAGGGAAACACTTTTCGCAGTCTGAGACCAACGCGCAGTTTTTCGCAGTCCAGCTGAGGGCTGTCTGCGTCCTCTTGCTCAGATCTTCTTCAGGAACTCCTAGTCCCCGGGGAGGCTCCTCGGCGGCATTCTTTGTCCTCCTCCAGCTGAGCCAAAAGAGCATAATACAATCTCGCTTCTGTTCCTTCTCGCCTCTCAGCCGATCACTCTGCCTCTCCGCCCTCTTCTATTTCTTCGACATTTTAGGATCTATCAGCTGGTGTTTTTCTTTGCTAGTTACTGACGGGAACCTGGCTTACAAAAAGAGACAAATACACCATGCTCGCAATTGAGTTCCGGGGATTGATCTTGATATCTGTTGACGATCTCAGACTCTTCCTCAGGAGCTCCGGCCCCTGGGCAGCTTTTCCTTCTTGTTTCTTGTCCTGCTCAAATTTGGGGTTAAGCGCCTTATCCTGTTCTCGCTTCGCCTTCATCTTCGCTGTTTAATCAATGCACGGATTGATTTTCTTTGCTTGCCCCTTATTTGAGGGAAACACTTCTCACAGTCTGAAAAAAACGAGCAATGCTCGCAATCCACTTCATGCTTTCTTCCTTACCCCCGAGCAGCTCCTGCCCCGCGGGGGGTTACGGCCCGAGGCTGACGTCTCGAGGGCCTGGCCGTCCGCCACTCGAGGACCGTTGGGGGTGGTCATAGGGTGGTCAGGGTCGCGTGATCAGCACTGACGCTTATCACTAAGTCGTCCCTCTAAGGTTTTGTCCTAATTCCGAGGCTGGGCCAAGTTTTTAGTAACAGGTAATTTTTTACGAGGTTGAGCAGTTAACACAACCTCAACCCTCTCCATTTATTTCCCGGGGTTGGGACCGCAAGGGACTGCCCTGTACAGGGCCCTCCCCCTTGGCTGGGTTAAAACCCGCCTTGTACTTCAATCCTTGGCTCCAGGGGGGAGGGTGCTCGAGGGGTAACTCCAAAAACCCTGCACTTCCTCGGTGACTTCTTGCCTCTGGGCAGCATGCATCTTCGTGTGCATTTCTCCAGACCTTCTCGGTGACGCGTGAGTCGTTCAAACCATCAAGCCTTCATTTCATGCACCCTGAAAATGGGATGTACAGGTTGGAGTAAAGAGGCTTGGCGAACATGACCTTATTTGGAAGTTTTATCAAAATCATCCTTAACTCCAACCTGTCACCTCCACGCAGCAGAACTTGGTTCCAAGATGATCTACATTACTTATGTATTAACTCCAACCTGTCACCTCCAGCGCGGCACAACCTGGTCCCAAGATGTCTACAGTACTTTGTATAACTCCAACCCTGTCTCCACCTCCACGTTGCACAACCTGGTTCCAAGATGATCTAAATGCTATGTATTAACTCCATCCACCACAAGTCTCTCCTTCTCAGTTTCCATGTCTCCTCGCCCCCGCCAGGCTCCGCCCCGAGTCACCCAGTCACATAGGGGGAGCACCTGAGTAACACTTGGGGCGACTACCCTACCAGTGACGCCTGGAGGTGAAGCAGTCTCGTCCCTCGTCTCGCCGGTCACTCGGAGCGGAGGATGACATCGAGACCGAGGGCACTGCCCCTCTGCCCCCCGAGAATGACATTGAGACCGAGAGGGACTGCCCTCTAGCCCCCGAAGATACAGCGATTCCGAGTGGGCCCTGCCCCTCTGCCCCCGAGGGTGACAGCGAGACGAGGGGGACTGCACTCTCTCGCTCCGAGACTGTGTGTGTGTGTGTGTGTTTGTGTGTGTGGTGTGTGTGTGTGGACTGTGACTGTGTGTGTGTGATCGTGTGTGTGCCTGTGTTTGTGGTGTGTGCGTGCCCTTTCTGACCTCACTACTATATATTTGGAAATGTTTGTAAACAACTATTCACAGCCTCCACAATATACCACCCTTTTGCTTTCATGATCCATCAAGCATAGGAAACTCTTTTATGACTCATTGGTCGTGACATTTTTCCTCTCGTCCCGTGTCGTCGCAACGTAAGAAATTCGCAAAAAACGATCCGCTCAAAGTAAGTCGAATATTAACTTTTTTTGTATTTACTAATAAAACAATTTATTTTTCTTATAATAGTCTTTCTCTCTTTATCATATCTTTTATCTTTCTTGTATTTTTCGTTCAGTTTGAAATTCTTTGCTGTAATATTTGATCATATTTTTTCCTTTAGCATCGTATTCACCATATTGTTGGTTGTTGTTGTTGTTGTTTGTTGTGTTGTTGTTGTTGTTGTTGTTGTTTGTTGTTGTTGTTGTTTGTTGATGGTTTCAATCTCGTTATATTGTTTTACAATAAGGAAAAGAACTTCCTAGCCTCAGTCCGTAGTTTGGTCTGACAGGCTTCCAACACACACACACACACACACACACACACACACACACACACCACACACACAGACACACACACAGTCCCACACACACACACACACCACACACACAACTTACACACACACACAGCACACACCACACACCCAACAGCATCACACACACACACTACACAAGACACATGCCACACAGTCACACCAGGCCAGGAATGACTACCCAGTAGGGTTGGTCAGAAGAGGTGTAACAAAGGCTTAAGGTCATGGACTACTCTTGTATAAGAAATCTATGACACAAGTCTGTGTTTGTAGTAACTATGTATCTTTAAGTGTATATTTGGCAGAGAGAGTATTTACTAAATTGAAGGACCAATCCGAATTGGTTTTTGCTAACTTAGGACAAACAATAGAGACTGCCAGTAACACTTGAAACCTTGAAACACTTTTATTATACTTGCAAGAGGGGGGGTTACATGATAATTGTCATTTTTGTTTTTTGAAAATCAAGGTAGCCCATTGAAGCAACAATGCTTTTTGGGCAGAAATCTATAAAGGTTTGCTTCAAAATGAAAAAAGTCGCCCCTCTAGGCAAAATACTCAAGTACTATGAATTACCTAGAACTACTTACATTTAAAAGTTTTAGTGTTCCTAGATCCTAAATGTTACAACCGGTTTCCAATATAGTACAGGTAAATTAGAAAAACAAGAAAAAATATTGACAGTACACTAGATGGAACATAGTAAATGTGCATAAATAGTAGTAGGCAAAGTATAATTAGTATTCAGATAATAGGTTCTTATAATTTCCTGAATGAACGTGTTGTGGATAATTCTTTTATTGACTAGGCAACAGAATTCGTCCATGAATTTGGTGACAGATTAGATATGAATTTGAAAATTGTTAAGTTATGCTGGGGTTGACACGGGTCTTCACATGTGCGAGTGGAGTAATTGTGGTTGTGGTACAGGTTGTTATGTTACCTCTGTTGAACAACTTTGTACATGGGTAATGGCTATATGTAATTTGTTAAGGTCGACGCAATTTTAATGACTTAGTTCTTTAAATAAAGGTTGAGTGGTGAGCCAAATAATCACTTTTGTAATAATTCTAATAATTTCTATTTGTAGCCCGAAATAAAGGTAGAAATGTTCGGTATGTATTATCACCAGATAGGGACACAGTATTGTAGATTGGTATTACGTGGCATTGTAAAGTATTCTTAATACTTTCTTGGCATGAGGTCTCTCCTTTGAATAAATAGTGGATAATCCTAGTAGTGTCAGACAAAGTTTGGATATATGGGTTTTAAAAGATAGTCTTCGGTCAAATGACACTCCATAATTTATGTTGTTTGGTTGATTTATGATATAATTGTTATATTTCAGAGATTGGTAATATTGTTTTGTGGCCTGTTAGTGAAAAAACATGTAAAAGTTTATCTAGATTAGCGGTTAATCTATTTGCAACACACCATTCATGGAAGAATTTTTAGGTTAAGTTTGCCATTTCAACTTGATTTAGTATCATTTCCAGAAGGTAAAAGAGCAGTTCGTCGGCAAAGAGCATTGTTTTAAGGCGAGCGAATATGTGAGGAAGGTCCATTTATATATATGTAGAAATAGAATCGGTCCTCAACCTACCTGTGGAACTCATAGTTTTTTGTCGGTGTTGATAAATGATTTGAAATTTTATAGACTGGGTTTCTGTTATGAATAATCTTTAAACCAGTCATGAATTATGCCACGTATACCATATGTTTTAGTTTTTAGTAATAGAAAGTCGTGTACTAACCGATCAAATGCTTTGAAAATCAACGAAAATGCTTAGTAGGGAGAGATGTGATCTAGTGTCATAAAATTTTTTCAGAAAAAATTTGCAACGCATCAATGTGCTCAAACCTTTCGAAAACCAATTGTTCAGGTGATAATTAGAATTATAATGCCGGGAAAACTGTTAATGTGTTTTACATTATAGGTTTCAAAGATTTTTGAGAATGTATTGAGCAATGATATTGGTACCTGTAGTTAGCGGATTTGTTCCTTTTGTGCATTTTTATATGGATAGGAATTCGTGGCGTGTTTCAGGCATTGGTGAAATTCCCCCTTTCAACAGAGTGATTTAAACAATAAGGAACTTGGTATTGCCATTTTTTTGAATTGAGGTTATTAATGAGCTGGAATTTGGCGTGTGATTACCCTTTTTGTTCTTTAGGGTTTGATGATTTAGTAACATCTTGTGTAAGAACAATAGAACTGTGCCCTAGATGCTGGGTAGTGTCACCCGTAAGAAGCTGTGTGGCTCAATAGAAGATGGTGGAATGTTTTGAGCTATTTTTGGAGCCATATTGACGTAGTATTCATTGAATGCTCCGATATTTCTGAGGCTCTCTAAGTATTTTGTATTAAGGAAGTGTATTTAGGTAATGTTTTTTATGATATTTTTAGTTGGTTGGACGGCATCCCTGATTCTTTTAGTATCTTTTTAAAATTTGTAAAAATATCATATAGTGTGCGATTTTGGCTTTTTTTATCAGACTGTTTAATGTGTTACGGTATTCCTTATAAAAGCTTCGGATATTGCACCAATTTGATATCCTTATATAAATTGTTTTTTTATTTTTATTGATTTTAATTACATGATGTAGTTATCCAAGGGTTTTTAAGTTCTTTTTTCGGAACAAATTTGGTTTTTATTGGGAAGCATTCATAGTGAACATTTCATATATTTTTTTAAATAAAGGCATTGAAGTTTAAATCGACATCAGTTAGGAGACAAGATTGTTCAAAGCAGTATTGGTTTACTTTATGGGAAAAAGTTGCTTGTTTCAGGGTTGAGTTTCTGAATTTCAATTTTATGTAGTTTTATTGCTTAGGCGGGACTGATATGTTCAGGAAATCGGTAGATTGTCAGATCTAGGAACGTGTATTATTCTGAAGTGACATGTTCATAGACATTTGTGTATATATGTGTCCCACGAAGGGATTGTGGCGCTTAAATTTTTCACTTATCTGGAAATCTGGTAGGTCTGGCATATGTGGAGTAAAAATTTAAAGTGTGAATGCTTGTAAGGAAGATTGTTTGTTGTGCTGGGTTTCGTGTTCGCGTAAATTATCTTGAAATCCCCAATTAAAATGATTTTGCTTATTATTGCTTGTTCACTAAAAATGCATTCAATATGTCAGAAATTGGTCTACGGCTAAATTGCTTATTCTTGGGCTGTCTATAGCGAAAATAAAAAGTTAATAGAATTCTGGTTTATTTAACTGTATTTATTCTATGTCTCATTACTAGAAAGATATAATTTTGTTGTTCTGAATTTAGTTTATCTGACACAAAAATGGAGAAACCTCCTCGAGCCCGTGTTTTTCTTATGATTGATGGAGTGGTATCCTGTAAATTCAATGATGTCATTGCTTTCCGTGAGCCAGTTTCCAGAATTGCATGATATCTGGGGAACGTTAAGACACTCCCAAAGGCTGAATGCTTTCTAAGTTTTTGGTAACGATCTGAGTTTATATGTATTATGTTTATTGTGGAGAACTCTGGAATTAAGTTAATTGTTGAATGATGTGAGGTCATAATAGTTCGAGAGTGCATTAATCGAGTGCCCATACATTTGATTTATAATTTCCAGGGCAATGTCATTTTGAATTTGGATCAGTTTTCAGTGAACAGAGAATGGATAATTGCAGGTGGTAACAGATAGAGCTAAGGAAATTAAAAACTGATAATGGTAGTATTAATAACAAAAAAGAGAAGAATATAATTTGTTCACCTGCGCCAGTGCAAAAACACGTATGGCAGAGAGATAATGTCAATTAATTTTATCATTTTTTTGCAGGAGAAAAATGGTAGTGCAATAATATCGATTTTAGAAACAAATCATATGCTATATGATGTGGTAAGTATAATAATAACACTAGTAGAAGTAGTAATAAATAATAATAATAATAATAATCATAAATGATAATAAAATTAAAAAACCCAAAAGATAATGATAATAATATAACAAATAATAATTATAATGATAATATACAAATATTGATAATAATAATAATAATATAATAATAATAATAATAATAATCATAATAATATATCATAATAATAAATAATAACACAATAAGATTGCGATATAAGCAATAGTATAGCGATGGTATACATTAGTATAGTAGTGGTAGGCGATGATAACAGTAACATTAGTAATTATGGTAGTACATTCCAGTAGTAGTGGTAGTGTAGCGATGACTAGTAACAGTAGTAGTGATGGTCGTACATTAACCAGTAGTAGTGGGTAGTGTAGCGATGATAACGTAACAGTAGTAGTGATGGTATTACATTACCAAGTAGTAGGGGTAGTGGGTAGCGATGACAATAGTACCGTAGTAGTGCTGGTAGTACAGTGGTAGGTGGTACGATATACATTAACAGTAGTAGCGATGGTAATACAGTAGTAGTGGTAGCGATGATAAACAGTAACAGTATAGTGATGGTAGCACATTACAAGTAGTAAGTCGTAGTGGTAGCGTGACAATAGTAACCGTAGTATGATGGTAGTACATTGGGAGTGGTAGCGATGATAACAATTAACAGTAGTACTGATGGTAGTACAATATAGTTGATCGTATGATAACAAATTAATAGTAGTAGTGATGGTAGGAGTATAGTGGTGGTCGCGATGATAACATTAACAGTAGTAGTGATGGAGTACAGTAGTAGTGGTAGCGAATGATAACAGTAACAGTAGTAGTGATGGTAGTACATTACGCAGTAGTAGTTGGTAAGTGGTAGCGATGACAATAGTAACAGTAGTATTGATGATAGTACATTAATCCATAGTTGTGGTAGTGTAGCGGTGATAACAACGGAACAATATTAAAGATATAGATGTCACAAAAGCAGTAGTAGGCGATGGTAGTAGAGTAATATTAATAGAGGTAACGCTGGTAGCAGTAAATCTCTATGATACATAGATGACAGAGAACGACACTAATAATGGTAGCGAAGGTATCGTAGCAATGGTAGAGGCGTTTGTGTTTGGTGTCCATCTATGTTTCACTTGTTTATCTGTAGCTGAATTGGCTTGGATACCTTTGCTGGTAGGTGTCCATCATTTGTGGGTATTTCTCCAGGAAGGACATCAGTGATTTATCATTCAATATTTGAGTGTTTTAGGGTGAGTTTCTTAGTTGATGATTATTGTTCCGTCTTTTTGGTGTAACATGTTTGAAATTTTGCTTTATGTTGTCTTCTGATGTTGAGAATAGTGTTGACAAGTTTTTGCGAGTAGGGTTAGGCTTTCGTTTATGTACAGTTGTGGTTTCGCTGTATGCATGCACATGAGATCTTTGTTTGAGGTTCTGTTCATAAGTTTTAACGATGATTGGCCTGTTTCGTTCCTTTTTTGTGGACCAAAGCCTATGTGTGACACTGATATCAGACTCTTTGATGTTTATCTTTAATTTGTCCCTTTATGTGTTCACCACTACACTAGCTGTGGGTTTCCATGTGAGTTGCATGCTGGTAGTGAGGGGCCACTGAAGATGACTGTGTCACGACGTTCGTCTTGGGTCGACACATAGAGTCTTGTTTCCAGTCCATACTTTGTCCTTAGTTTGTTCTTTCACTTGCATCAGATTAATATTTGCTTGTCTTTTTTCCTCAGTTTTCTGATATTCACTGGAAATTTATCAGTCAGTTGAACAGATATTATTAGTGATAGGCACTTGTCACTAGTTAGTTTGATTCTTCGAAGCGATTCAATAAGTTGATTCCTCACTTTCGGTCACACAGGTCGTTCGCATCAGTTTGGGCCCGATCCATTTTCAGTATGTCGTAGGAATAATGTTCTTGTAACAACATCTACGTTGTTTCTTACAGCACGGTCACAATGTTACACCTGGCGCAGGATTATCTTAGAGGTTTGGTGTTATTTTGCTGTCAGCAATGGGTAATCCACAAGAGTAGAGCCAGAGAGGGTGCGTGGTTGACTGACGGTGGCGACAGACGAACTGACTAACGCAGGAAGATCCCAAAGTGTGCCCAAAGAGGAAAGCCTTTGTGTAAATGTGATGTGCAGATCTAAGGGATAATACCCATGTTGTCTTGATTGTAATAATCAGCATAAGTCAGCTCAGGCATGACTATATCCCATAGTATTTTTCTGGACAGACCAAGCATAGAAAATTTTTACCTTAATGCAGAGTAATAATGTTAACACATTAAATAGGATAGTATATTTGCCTGGATGTATATTTAAAATGTTCAGAGGAAATATGCTGGTTGTATCTGTAGATGTATTATGTTGTTTTTGATATGGATACTGACTTGTTGGCAATTAAGGAAGCTGTGCTCCATACTTCTGTTGCCGTCTGAGTAATAACCTTATTCAATTCAATTCACTTCAATTCACACACGCAAACACACACACACACACACACACACAGCACACACACACACACACACACACACACACACACACACACACACACACGACACCCACACAAAGTCCACACCCACACGCATACACACAAACACCAGTCAACCCAGGACCAGGAAGTGACTACCCATTATGGTTGGCAAGAACTGTGGAAAAAAGGCTTAAAGATCAATGGATTGACTCTTTGGTATAAGAAATCTTAATGACAAAGTCTGTTTGTAGTAATATGTATCTTTTAAGTGTATATTTTTGGCAGAGAGGAGTCTTTTAACTAAATTGAAGACCTAAATCACGATTGTTTTTTGCTAAACTTAGGAAAACATATAGACTGCCAGTAACAGCAGGAAGATACCAAAATGTGCCCAGAGAGGAAAGCCTTTGTGATATGTATGGTGCAGATCTAGGGGTTGAATCCCATGTTGTCTTAGAGTGTAATAATCAGGCATACGAGTCAGTCTCAGGCATGCCTATATCCCAGAGTATTTCTGACTAGACCCAGCAGAAAAAAATGTTTACATTAAGCAGAGTATATACTGTTAACACATAAATAGGATAGTATATTTTCTGATGTTAATATTTAAATTTAGATGAAAAATATGCTGTTATGTATTCTGTAATGTATTAATGTGTTGTTTGATATGGATAAGGACTTGTTGGCAGTTAGGACTGTGCTCCATACTTTCTGTTGAATTCTGAGTAATTAACCTATTCCATTCAATTCAATTCAATTCAATTCACACACTCAAAACACACACACACACACACACACACAACAACACACACACACACACACACACCACAGACACACACACCGCACACACCACCACCACACACAGCACACACACACACACACACAACACACCACACACACACACACACACAACACACACACCACACACACACAGAAAACACCACACCCACACACACACACACACCACACACACACACACACACACCACATACACCCACACCACACACAAACACACACGCACACACAAAAACACACACACACAAACACACAAACATCCACACACACAACACCACACACACACACACACACACACACACACACACACACACACACACACCACATCCCACAACACCACACACACACACACACACACACACAAACACACACGAGACACACACACACACCACACACACACACACACACCAACACACACCACCACACACACACACACACACACACACAAAATCCACACAGCTCTTGATAACTTCCTCCATTTTTTCCTGGAAGTAGAAAATGTTGGCTACTCTCAACGGAAACTAAGAGAAAAATCCTTACCTTGACATTTTTTCACTCTGTACAGTAGAATAATAATAATATAACGTAATTGATACACTTACCTTATCTGTCTATGCTTCGTTGGAAAGACTTTACTTATCGGCTTTCTGTATGTTTGTTAGAAATTTATCTTTTTTTGTAGAGGTGAACGGAATTGAATCAAGGAGAATACTTTTACGAGGACTTATGAATGGTTAGAACACGTCTCTAAATGTGTGAATGAGTGTAGAGAAAGTGTGATAAGTGTGCAATATAGTGTTGGCAGTAATAGGTCATACAGGTTGATAGTAGCTCAGTGTATAAATATGGTGTTGCAATAATAGGGTCATACAGTTTGATAGATAGATCAGTGGTATATATTAGGTTTGCAGTAATAGGGTCATGATAGGTTGATAGGATAGGTCAGTGTATTATATATGTTGCCTAATAGGGTCATACCGTGGTAGATAGATCATTGTCTATATAGTGGTTGCAGTAATAGGGTCATACAGTTGATAGATAGATTCAGTGTATAAGAATAACTACTGAATGCTGAACACTCTTCAGAGACGGTGATTTACGGTAAATATTTTTGCCTCCGTTATTGACTAAGCAAATTTGTGGCAATAGTAATGCCCTGACACAAATGAGGCATAAGACAGACGCTACGGTACAATTAGACCTTGCTTGTTAAGTTAATCTGGGCGCCAGTGTCCGCATAGTCAGTGGCAATGGTTTGCTTTGATTCGCCGCAACACCGGCTGGCAATATTCTTCAATGACGTGTCTAACCAGTACGTATTTTTGGCAAGTGTTGCTTGATCATCTAACTCGCAAGTGTTGTTGTTGGCTTTTTCTATGAAATCTATCGCCGCGGCCCCACATATACTTTCCCCGCGTGTTCGGCCTTTGTGCAGCCGCGTCGGGCATCCATCGCACTGCATGTCCTCGTGAAGACCTCCGTTCGTCCATTCAGCTCGTGGAGGCGTCGCTCACTCTGGTCTATTACGCCCATCCCTCTTAAAGATCTTTGAAAGTAATGTTCCCGCTTCTTAATAGGCCGCGGCAGTCTGGATCAACTGAACCTGATTTGCTGGTGTGAGTTGTTGGTGGGCGGGTCGGGTGTTTGCCGCTCGCTCTGCGCCTTGGCCAGCTCGGCGTTAGCGCCGCTACACGCTCGCTCCTCACTGGTGCCTCTTCTTTCTCTTCATCATTTTATAATCTTTTAGCTAGTTTTTCCTTCGTCACCTAACTTGAACGGAAAACATTGCTCACAATACGCCGACAAATACACCATGCTCGCACTTGAGTCCCGGAAATCGATCTTCAATTTTTTGACAATCTCCGGACGTTCCTCAGGATCCCCGTGCCCCCTGGGCAGCGTTTTTCCCCTCATTATTCTTCTCAAGTTTGGCGTTGAGCGCTTATATTAGTTTCTCGTTTCGTCTTCATCTTCTGCTTAATCAACGCAAGACTAATGTTTCTTTGGTTGTCCTTTTATTTGATGGGAAACACTTTTCGCAGTCTGAAGAACCACCGCGCAGTGTTCGCGTCCAGCTGAGGGCTGTCTGCGTCCCGCTTGCCTCAGACCTCTCTTCGGCCCTCCTAGTCCCGGGGTGGCTCCTCGGCGGCATTCATGTCCCTCCCCAGCTGAGCCAAAAGAGCCATAATAACATCTCGCTTCTGTTCTTCTCGCCTCTCAGCCGATCACTCTGCCTCTCCGCCCTCTTCTATTTCTTCGACTTTAGGATCTATCCGCTGGTGTTTTTCTTTGCTAGTTACTGACGGAACCTGGCGTACAATGAGACAATACACCATCTCGCAATTGGGGGGGGGGTTCCGGATATTGTCTTGATAGCTGTTGAAGATCTCAGCGACTCCTTCTCAGGAAGCTCCTTGCCCTGGCAGCTTTTCCTTTCTTGTTCTTGTCCTGCTCAAACTTTGGCGTTAAGCGCCTTATCCTGTTCTCCCCCCTCGCTTCACCTTCATCTTCTGCTGTTTAATCAGTGCACGGATTGATTTTTCCTTCTTGCCTCGTATTTGAGGGAAACACTTCTCACAGTCTGAACAAACGAGCATGCTTCGCAATCCAGCTTCCAATGCTTTCTTCCTTACCCCCGGCAGCTCCTGCCACGCGTGGGGTTACGGCGGCAAGCTGACGTCTCGAGGGCCTGGCCGTCCGCCACTCGAGGACCGTTGGGGTGGTCCATAGGGTGTCAGTTCGCGTGATCAGCACTGACGCTGATCACTAAGTCGTCATCTTAAAGGTCTGTCCTAATTCACGAGGCTGGGCCAAGTTTTTTAGTAACGGTAATTTTTTTAAACGAGGTTTAGCTTAACAAACCTCAACCTCTCACATTTATCCCGGGCTTTGGGACCGGCAAGGGACTGCCCCTGTAAGGGCATCCCCCTTGGCTGGGTTAAAACCCGCCTTGTACTTCAATCCTTGGCTCAGGAGAGGGTGCTCGAGGGGTAACTCCAAACCTGCACTTCTCGGTGACTTCCTGCTCTTGGCAGGCATGCATCTTCGTGTGCATTTCTCCAGACAATTCTCGGTGACGCGTGAGTCGTTCAAACCAGCAGCCTTCATTTCATGCACCCTGAAAATGGGATGTACAGGTTGGAGAAAGAGGTCTTGGCGAATACATGACCTTATTTTGGAGTTTTATCAAATCAATCCTTAACTCCAACTGTCACCTCCACGCAGCAGAATCTTGGTTCCAAGATGATCTCTCATTACTTATGTCTTAACTCCAACCTGTCACCTCCACGCGGCACCAACCTGTTCCAATGCTCTAGTACTTATGTATTAAATCCAACCTGTCACCACCTCACGCGGCACAACCTGGTTTCCAAGATGATCTCAATGCTATGTATTCCTCCATCCACCACAAGTACTTCTCCTTCTCAGGTTCCATTCTCCTCGCCCCGCCGCTCCGCCCCGATCCACAGTCACTGGGGGACGCACACTGAATAGCACTTGGGGCGACTACACCTCCGAGGTGACAGCCTGGAGGTGAAGGCAGGTGCTCTCCCTGTCTCCCGGTCAATCCTCGGAGACGGAGGATTTGGGGAACCCCAATCCGAAAAAAAAGACCGGGGCACTTTCCCTCTTCTGCCCCCGAGAATGACATTGAGACCGAGGGGGACCGCCCCTCTGCCCCCGAAGATGACAGCGAGTCCCGAGGGGCACTGCCCCTCTGCCCCCGAGGATGACGCGAGACCGAGGGGACTGCCTCTCGCCTCCGAGGACGACAGCGAGACCGAGGGGACTGCCTCGCCGCCGTCGAGGAGAGTGAGTGTGTGTGTGTGTGTGTTGTGTGTGTATGTTTGTCTGTATTATCACCCATGGTCCCTTGTCCACGCGATCGATCGCTTGGCTCGTATCCGCCAGTTTTTACCTCACAAGTGCGAGCTTAGGGTCATTATTACCGATTCTATTACGTGATCGCACATACCACCCCATCCCCATCCCCCTTGATCAAGAGGGACAGTACCGCCTGAATGTTCACATGGAAAATCCCACGGTGAATGAGCGGGGTCGTGGTGATCGACGCCGGACCACAGAATGGAATGCCGAGCGCCCTAACAACTGTGCCACATGGACGTGTGTGTGTGTGTGTGTGTGTGTGTGTGTGTGTGTGTTTGGTGTGTGTGTGTTTGTGTGTGTGTAACGTCCCGTTTATGTGTAATGATTATTAGGCCCATGTTTGTCTTGATATAACAAAACATCTGAATATTTATTGACAAAATCTTTGAAAATAAAACGTATTATATAAGAATCTAACATAGCAACAACATAGCATATAACCCAGCAAGTGAGCAGCGCACCCCTTTTTTATTCTACTTCTATTTTCTTCTTCTTCGTCTTCTACCATATTTTACTTCTTCTATTGATTTTCCTTCTGTCTCTATGTTTTACCCATTCCTTTTTTCTCAACTCATTTCAAATCAGGATATAAAAGCAATTAAACAGGTGTTATGTAGACGCCTTAATCGAGAAGAACGAGAAGATCACTTAGAAACTCGCTGCCCGTTGCGCACGTGCGGCGTCACGCATGAGTTTGACCTGTGTGAGCATTGCTCGGTGTGTGGTATCAACCACACACCAAAATTTGCAACTTAAGGCGTACAGCGTTCTTTAGCTATGCAAAGATAACGTGTCCCTGACACCGCCTCACGCGTCACGCGGCCACGCGCATGCTGACCCCTCACGTGAGACAAAATATGTCCAAGCACAAATAGTGATTGAAGGGGTCTTGATCATATGGCGAAGATCGCTTGTCTAATCGAGCGGGATTCCAAAGTGTAAGCTCCTAAAAAGCGTGACGGTCGGTGGTCGGTCGCCGCCTGTGTCGGGCGGGTCGGGTTGCCGCTTATCCGGAAAAATCCGAGTGAGAGAGGACTCGCGAGGCGTTTCGGCACTCGCTCGTAAACTAAGCCTTCCCTCGTCTCTACTCGCAAATATTAATGATAGATTTGTAAGGAAGGCACCACCGTTAATCATTATCTTGCTTTATATCCCATCCTCGTAACCATCAGGTCTCCCAGAGGTCTTAAGGTCCTCCCCATAGGTTCTGGTCCTCCCATAGGGTCTATTGTACTCCATAGAGAAGCAATATGACACACGCCTTTATATTTACTATACCAATGTCTGCCTGTATGAGGGTCCGCCTTTTATTATTCTGATCAGTCCCCAAAAACTGATAATTTTTGTTCTGTACCTATCAATCACAAGTAATCATATACCATCCTTCCCCCCCCTCTCTCTCTCACATAATCTCTCTCTCCTCTGCCGCTCCTCTCGCATCTCTCTCTCTCTCTCTCTCTCTCTCTCTCTCTCTCTCTCTCTCAATCTCTTCGTCTCTCTCTCTCTCCTCTCTCTCCTCTCTCTCCTCCTCTCTCATCTCTCTCCTCTCTCTCTCTCTCTCTCTCTTCAGCTCGTCTCTCTCTCCTCTCTCATCTCACTCTTCTCTCTCTCTTCTCCTCTCTTCCTCTATCTCTCTCTCTCTCGTCGCTCTCTCCTTCTCTCTCTCTCCTCTCTCTCTCTCTCTCTCTCCATCTCTCTCCAGTCGCTCTCTCTCTCAGTCCTCTCTCGTCTCTCTCTCTCTATCATGCCTCTCTCTCTCTCCTCTCTCTCCTCTTCTCTCCTCTCTCTCTCTCTCTCTCTCTATCTCTCTCTCTCTCTCTCTCTCTCTCTCTCTCTCTCTCTCTCTCTCTCTCGCTCTCTCATCTCTTCTCTCTCTCTCTCTCTCTCTCCTCTGCAAGCACTATTGACAAATAACATAAATAGCTCATATATCCATCTCCATCATTATCTACAATAAAACTCATATACGTTTTGTCTCTCATCACAAATATATCACAAATTCTTGACAGTGTAAGCTTGTTAGGTGTTACTCATAAAGTGATGTTATAAAAGAGTGCCATTACACCGTGTGTTGTGTGTGTGTGTGTGACTGTGATTGGTGACTGTGACTGTGTGTGTGTGTGGTGTGTGTGTGTGTGTGTGGTGGTGTGTGTGTGTGTGTGTATGTGTGTGTGTGTGTGTGTGTGCTTGTGAACTTGTGTGTGTGTTTGTGTTGTGTGTGTGTGTGTGGTGTGTGTGTGTGTGTGTGTGTGGTGTGGTGTGTGTGTGTGTGGTGTGTGTGTGTGTGTGAACTGTGACTGTGTGTGTGTGTGTGCTGTGTGTGTGACTGTGACTGTGTGTGGTGGTGTGGTGTTATCGTGGGTTGTGTGTGTGTGTGCGTGCCCTTTCTGACCTTCCACTACGTATATATGTGGAAAATTTAGTAAACAAATTCCACACGCCACAATAGACACCCTTTTGCCTTCATGAATCCATCAAGTATAGGAACTATTTTATGGACTCAATTGGTCGTACATTTTTCTCTCGTCTGGTCGTCGCCAACGTAGAATTCGCAAAAAAAATACGCTAAAAGTAAGTCTAATATTAAGTAATCGTCCAGACCGCAAATGTTTTTTTGGGAAGAATTATGTTGAATGTACATTCAAACCATAATCCACCAAAGTATTGATTTCCTTCCAGCCATATTTCGTAAAACCACCACTTTATGTAAAAGCGCGCCGAAAAAAAAAACTTCCCTCCAACAGGGCTGCGAACTGTTTATTGATGACTCAGAACAGGGACCGCCCGCAGACACTCTGTCTGACACCTGGTCCGGCAATTGTAATGATGAGCGATTGTACTTCGGTGTCCAGACAGTGATCTGTCGCTGTGACAGATTTAGAGTACATGCTCAATCTGTCACCGAAAGAATGACGCGGTCGCGTATACTATGAGGAAAACGAAACTCAGATTGTCATGGGATCCTATATGTTTGAGCCCGATACGAGGTGGATGAACGGTGTTAGCAGAGCCTGGAAGGTTCAGCAGGAGGACCTGCACTTCTCCAAAACAGGTTGGTACATAAGGTTAAACATGTTGGTGTGAATCACAATGAGGTACTTTCGAGAATCCTATGGTTATTTGGAGCTACAGTCAAACGTAATTCCTCGGAACCACATACTCGCATTAACTACAGCAAAGAGTTGGAAAATATGCGGGCGGGAAGGCAGAAAGTGTGACAACCACACCACCACAGGGCACGCCCACGCCCACTCCACAACTGGTTTACTTGGTTTACTTGGTTTTGTTAAGAGGCAAAGCCTCACAGTCGTGGTGGTCCATCGCTACTCTCACTACACACCGTTTCTCAACACAACTGTTCGCCCCAACACACTATAGGCGTGAATCACCACACGCCACTCCGCCACTCCACTCCTACACACGCCACTCCTTTCCGTGTGCAAACTTTTCTCGAAAGGCACAGCTGTCTTGCTGCACCCATAAAGGATGCATGCATGTGGCATATAGCAAAACAAATCTATCAGAAACACCCAAATATCTTCAAGTACTATATTTATCTCTGTGTTTACGTGCCTCTCTGATCAAGCGCGGGAAGATGAGCCTCCCTGATGCTGCGTCACCGAGCCTGAGCCTGAGCGTCTGCAAACCTTGAGTGTGTTTTGAAAACTCGGGGAATTTGCAAATTTTGATTGCGGATTATTTAAAAACGGCTGACTGGATACAAAAAGTGACGACGTATTGTTGATATACTCGTTAATGGCTATGATTTGATTGCATTAAATCAGGAATGATGAAATGGTCTGGACGATTACTTTAACTTTTTTGTATTTACTAATAAAACAATTTATTTTTATTATAAATATCTTTCTCTCTTTATCATATCTGTTAATCTTCTTGTATTTTTCGTGTAGTTGTAAATTCTTTGCTGTAATATTTGATCATATTTTTTCCTTAGCATCGTATTCACCATATTGTTGTTGTTGTTGTTGTTGTTGTTGTTGTTATTGTTGTTGTTGTTGTTGTTGGTTGTTGTTGTTTGTTGTTGTTGTTGTTGTCGATTGGTTTCATTTCGTTATATTGTTTTACTAATAAGAAAAAGAAACTTCCTAGCTCGGTCCTTAGTTTGGTCTGACAGCTTCACACACACACACACACACACACACACACACACACCACACACACGCACACACACACACACACACACACACACACACACAGTCACACACACACACCACACACACACACACACACACATACACACACACACACACACACACACACACAGTCACACACACACACATACACACACACACACAGTCACACCAGGAACCAGGAAGTGACTAACCCAGTAGGGTTGGCAAGAACTGTGGAACAAAGGCTTAAAGATCAATGGATTACTCTTTGGTATAGAAATCTTATGACAAAGTCTGTTTGTAGTAACTATGTATCTTTTAAGTGTATATTTGGCAGAGAGGAGTATTTAACTAAATTGAAGACCAAATCACGAATTGTTTTTGCTAAACTTAGGACAAACAATAATAGACTGCCAGTAACACTTGAAACACTTGAAACACTTTATTATACTTGCAAGAGGGGGGGTTACATGATAAGTGTCATTTTTGTTTATTTTGAAAATGCAAGTAGCCCATTGGAAGCAACAATGCTTTTTGGGCAGAAATCTATAAAGGTTTTCTTACAAAAATAAAAAAAGTCGCCATCTAGGCAAAATACTCATGTACTAATAATTACCTAGAAATTACTTAACATTAAAAGTTTTAGTGGTACTAGATCCTAAATGTTACAACCATGTTTACAATATATTTACAGGTAAATGAGGAAAAAAAAGAAAAAATATTGACCAGGAACATAGTAAATGTGCATAAATAGTAGTAGGGCAATGTATAATTAGTATTCAGATAATATAATGTTCTTATAATGATTCTTGAATGAACGTGTTGTGGATAATTCTTTTATATGACTAGGCACAGAATTCCATAATTTGGGACCAGAGTAGGATAATGAATGTTGAAAAATTGTTAAGTTATGCTGGGGTACACGGAGGTCTTCACATGTGCGAGTGGAGTAATTGTGGTGTGGTAGCAGGGTTGTTATGTTACCTCTGTTGACAACTTTGTACATGTGTAGTGCTATATGTAATTTGTTAAGGTCGAACAATTTTAAGGACTTAGTTTCTTTAAATAAAGGTTGAGTGTGAGCAAAATAATCACTTTTTGTAATAATTTTAATAAATTTCTTTTGTATCCAAAATAAAGGTAGAAGATGTGTAGGGTATGTATTACACCAGATAGGGACACAGTATTGTAGATGTGGTATTACATGGGCATTGTAAAGTATTCTTAATACGTTCTTTGGCATGAGGTCTCTAACTTGATAAAATAGTGATACAATCCTAGATAGTGTCAGACAAAGTTTGGATATATGGGTTTTAAAAGATAGGGCTTCGTCAAATGTCACTCCCAATAATTTATGTTGTTTGGTTGATTTTATGATATAATTGTTATATTTCAGAGATGGTAATATTGTTTTGTGTCTGTTAGTGAAAAACATGTAAAAAGTTTTATCTAGATTAACGGTTAATCTATTGGCAACACACCATTCATGGAAGATTTTTAGGTTAGAGTTTGCCATTTCAAACATTGATTTAGTATCATTTCCAAAAAGGTAAAAGGTAGCATCGTCGGCAAAGAGCATTGTTTTAAGGCGAGCGAATATGTGAGGAAGGTCATTTATATATATTAGAAATAGAATCGGTCCTAAAACACTACCCTGTGGAACTCCATATTTTATTTGTCGGGGTGTTGATAAATGATTTTGAAATTTTATAGACTGGGTTCTGTTAGTGAGATAATCTTTAAACCAGTCATGAATGATGCCACGGATACCATAATGTTTTAGTTTTAGTAATAGAATGTCGTGTCTAACCGTATCAAATGCTTTAGAAAAATCAACGAAAATGCTTAGTAGGGAGAGATGTGAATCTCTCCCTCCTGGTATCCTGTAAATTCAAATAGATGTTTATTGCTTTCCGTGTCAAGTAAATTTTTTCAGAAAATTTTTGCAACGCATCAAATGTGCTCAAACCTTGTCGAAAACCAAATTGTTCAGGTGATAATGTAGAATTATATGCAAGGAAACTGGTTAAATGTGTTTTCATTATAGTTTCAAAGATTTTTGAGAATGTATTGAGCAATGATATTGGTCTGTAGTTAGCGATGTTGTCTTTTGTGCCATTTTTATGGATAGGAATTACGGTGGCGTGTTTCAGGCATTGTGGAAATACTCCCTTTTCAACAGAGTGATTAAACAATAAGGAGATTGGTATGGCCATTTGTTTTGAATTTTCTTTAATTAATGAGACTGGAATTTCGTGTGGATTACCCTTTTTGTTCTTTAGGGATTTGATGAATTTAGTAACATCTTGTGGAAGAACAAGAGGAACTGCCATAGATGCTGGGTAGTCACCCCGTAAGAAGCTGTGTGGCTCAATAGAAGATGGTGGAATGTTTTGATCTAGTTTTGGAGCTATATTGACGTAGTATTCATTGAATGCCTCCGATATTTCTGAGGGCTCTCTAAGTATTTTGTTATTAAGGGAAATGTAGTTAAGGTAATGTTTTTTATGATTATTTTTAAGTTGGTTGACGGCATTCCATATTCTTTTAGTATCATTTTTAAAATTTGCAAAAATATTCATATAGTGTGAGATTTTGGCTTTTTTTTATCAGACTGTTAAGTGTGTTACGGTATTCCTTATAATAAGCTTCGGATATTGCACCAAATTTATAATCCTTATATAAATTGTTTTTTATTTTTATTGATTTAATTACTGATGTAGTTATCCAAGGTTTTTTTAGTCTTTTTTCGGAAACAAATTTGGTTTTTATTGGGAAGCATTCATTGTGAATTTCATTAATTTTTTTAAGAAATGCATTGAAGTTTAAATCGACATCAGGTTGAGGAGAAAAGATTGTTCCAAGCAGTATTGTTTAGTTTTATGGGAAAAAAGTTGCTTGTTTTCAGGGTTGAGTTTCTGAATTCAATTTTATGTAGTTTATTGCTTAAGGAAGGGACTGATATGTTCAGGAAAATTGGTAGATGGTCAGATATAGGAAAGTGTATTATTCCTGAAGTGAAATGTTCATAGAAATTTGTGCATATATGGTCAAGAAGGGATGGTGCGCTTAAATTTTCACTATCTGGAAATCTGGTAGGTCTGGCAATATGTGGAGTAAAATTTAAAGTTTGAATGCTTGTAAGGAAATTGTTTGTTGGTGCGTGGGTTTCGTGTTCGAGTAAATTTATATTGAAATCCCCAATTAAAATGATTTTGTTATTTATTGCCTTGTTCACTAAAAATGCATTCAATATGTCAGAAAATTGGTCTACGGCTAAATGCTTATTCTTGGGTCTGTATATAGCGAAAATAAGAAAGTTAATAGAATTACTGGTTATTTTAACTGTATTTATTTCTATGTCATCATTAACTAGAGTTAGATAATTTTGTTGTTCTGAATTTAGTTTATCTGACACAAAAATGGAGACACCTCCTCGAGCCCGTGTTTTTCTTATGAGATGATGGGAGTGGTATCCTGTAAATTCAAATAGATGTTTATTGCTTTCCGTGAGCCAGGTTTCAGAAATTGCAATGATATCTGGGGAACAGTTAAGACACTCCAAAAAGGACTGAATGCTTTCTAAGTTTTTTGGTAACGATCTGGAGTTTATATGTATGATGTTGAGTTGTGAAGAACCTCTGGAAGTAGTTAAATTGTTGAATGATGTGAGGTCATAATATTTCGAGAGTGCATTAAAATCAGAGTGCCCATACATTTGATTTATAATTTCCAGGGCAATGTCATTTGAATTGGGATCAGTTTCAGTGAACAGAGAATGGAATAAGTTCGACATGGTGGTAAAGATAGGAGGATAAAGGAATATAAAAAAATGATAATGGTAGTAATTAATAACAAAAAAAGAGAAGAATATAAATTTGTTCCAACCTGCGCCAGGTGCAAAACACGTATGGCAGAGAGATAATGTCAATAATTTTTTCATTTTTTGCAGAGAAAAAATGGTAGTGCAATAATATCGATTTTAGAAACTAAATCATATGCGATATGATAGTGGTAAGTATAATAATAACAATAGTAGAAGTAGTAGTAATAATAATAATAATAATAATAATAATAATAATAACAAAAATAATGATAATAATAATAACAAAATATAATTATAATGATAATAGTAACAAAAATATTGATAATAATAATAATAAAATAATAATAATAATAATAATAATAATAATAACAACAATAATAATGCGATGATAAGCAATAGTAGTAGCGATGGTAGTACAGTAGTATAGTATAGTAGTATAGTATAGTAGTATAGTATAGTAGTATAGTATAGTATAGAGATTTCCGTCGCACATTAAATACAAAGCTTACATAAACTCCTCACGGCCAATATTGTTCTCTCCCACCCTAGATCCCTTCCTCCCTACCTCTCTCCCTCCTTTCATCCCTCCTTACCTCTCCCTCCCTTCATCCCTCCTTACCTCTCCCTCCCTTCATCCCTCCTTAATTCTCCCTCCCTTCATCCCTCCTTACCTCTCCCTCCCTTCATCCCTCCTTACCTCTCCCTCCCTTCATCCCTCCTTAATTCTCCCTCCCTTCATCC
>JACEEZ010014152.1:0-2500 GCA_016584305.1 Chionoecetes opilio | reverse complement strand
TCATAGAAGAGCAGTAATACAACATGAACAACAGCAATAATGATAATAATTACATTTGTTTGATAACATTTCGAGGCAATTGATGTTTTGTGAAAAAAAAAAAAAAATGTCATTTTCTCAATTATTAAATTTACATTCTAATATTATTTCCCTATAGCTTGAATGAAAGGTCTTTGCCTGCTTAATTTACTATCCTATGCATTTTTTTTCTTGCTTTGCATCGTTTTTTGAGTTATTAAAAAAAAAAAAAAAATCTTAAAAAATCCAAAAATTCCAAAGGGGTTATTGCAGATTTTGTTGAAATTTTTACATCTCAGATTCTCATGAAAATTGATCCATAGCTGCTTTGAGTCATGCTGAACATGAATCTGGACTCAGTTTTGTGATTACTCCAACGCTAAACCCTATTTTGACCTATTAAGTGAGAGAAAGGGAGAGTGAGAGAGGAAATATCGATACGACACACATAGGACGAGGACATGGAGGAGGAAGAGAAGGAGGAGGGAGGGAATGAAGGAGGAGGAGGAGGAGGAGGAGGAGGAGGAGGAGGAGGAGGAGGAGGAGGAGGAGGAGGAGGAGGAGAGTCACAATATCACTCAGTTTCCGCTAAAAATGACCCATTTCCTGTGATGAATGAGGTGGCGGTGGTGGCACTGGCGACACCTCCCCCCAACTTCCCCACAACTTCTCCCCCCAACATCTCCCCCTTCCTTATCCCTCTCCTCAAACTCCCCTCTCCCTGCCGACTCACTCCCCTCTTCCTTGCTTTCATTCCTCTCTTCCGTGTCCTCCTACTGGTTTTTTTGCCACTCTTCTCCTTTTTTCCTCACTCTTACTTCTTCCTTCCCTCTCCCCTCTTCCCCTCACTCCCCCACTGATTATCACATCTCCCCTTATCTTCCTTCCCCCCCTCATTTTCTCTCTATCTCACCCTCTCTCTCTGATCTTTCACCTCCCAAACTCTCCTGCACTGTCCCTTTTTTCCCCATTCTTTCTCTCTCTATCTCTCTCTTTCTCTCTCTATCTCTCTTTCTCTTTCTCTCGTTCAATCCGCTCCCTCACTCACTCACTCACTTCCTTTCTTCGACACTTTTTCTTCTTTTCCCTTCCTCTCTTACAACATAACGCCCTAACACCTCCCTCCCTTCCCTTCCTTCCCTCCTTCCTTCCCTCCTTCCTTCCCTCCCTCCTTCCCTCTCTCAGCACATTACGACAATATGGCGACGCTAAAAGCCAACCTCTTTATTTGCATTTTGCTGAGACACCCTGAGCACCACTTTACTTCCTCCACCTCCTCCTCCTCCTCCTCCTCCTCCTCCTCCTCCTTTTGCTTCACCTCCTCCTTCTCCTCTTCCTCCTTTCTCCAGTGTTTGTATAATCCTTCCTGCTCACTTTTAACCCTTTATTCTCTTCGCCTTCTTTCTCCTCCTTGTCTTCTTCCGGCATCTCCTCCTCCTCCTCCTCCTCCTCCTCCTCCTCATCGTTACCAGACACAAAACATACAAAGCAGTGCGCCTCGTCGGATTAAAAAGAGAAAAAGTCAGAAAAAATGCGACGCGATGCCTGGGTTCATCTGTAGGACGTCTGGGAGTGTGTGTAAGACGCGGCAGTACTTCTTGACAGTCCCTGGTGAGACGCTACTCCTATACGAGGCACAGTGTTGGTCCCACAGAGTTACAGACCTTTACTTTATTATCTTTAACTTTGTGGTTGGTCCCCTAGTAGGCTACAGGCAAGACAGTGAATGGGGTAAAAGAGCGAAACAGTAGTACATAGTCGTGCCTTAAGACTGGTCGCGGCTGTAACAACTAAATAAATAACATCCTGACCTAAATAACAACCTAAATAATAACAAATAAATAACATCCCGATGCACTGACAGCAGGACAACAGGGAGGGGAGGGGCAATGAGGCTCTCACCATCACAGACGTTACAATAATAATCCTGCCTGCGCTACCACGGACGAGGGCCAACCATCACAAACGTAAAACATTAAATTCATCAATCGCAATGAAGAAACCAGTCGCGTATAGCTCAATCTCATCACTTTCAACACATTTTCATAACGTTTTTCAATTACATTTTCATTTTTCATTTTCATAAGAGTATCATAGTATCAACCTTCCCAGCAGTACGAGTATGATACGTGACTTAGAATACGTGTCTTCTTTATAGGGACTGGCAACTAAGAGGGATTTATTTTTTTGCCCTTTTTGCTCTTTTTTAGTCCCTTGTGATGTAAAAAAAGAGTAAAGAATGTCCTACACTAAAGGGAGAGAGGAGGGGAATGAAGGGTTGATAGAAATGCTTTACATGCTTTCTCCTGTTCTCTTAAAAGTAATTAAACTTCAGTACAATTGCGATTCACATGGAATAACGTAACACATTTTCTACTCTGATAGCGTGTGTGCCTCCTCCTCCTCCTCCTCCTCCTCCTCCTCCTCCTCCTCATCCTCAGATAATAATAATATCTTGGTAAATGATAATAAGAGTAGGGCG
>JACEEZ010014151.1:110000-131426 GCA_016584305.1 Chionoecetes opilio | reverse complement strand
TATATTTTGGTCACAAGTGTTTTTTTCAATTCCCCCTTTTTCTCTTTCAAAAACTAATCTAAGGGGGTACCCCACAATCTATTTTAGGCCCACTTTTTCTTTATATATATATATTATATTATATATATAATTAAATATATATATATTATAAATATATATATAATATTAATTTTAAAGACATAACCCAAAGCTAGTTCAAATTTTGATGACTATAAATTTGCTGACGATACAAAACTCCATTGTGGGTGTAACCCGAACTCCTTACACCTTAAATTTCAAATTGAAATTTTTTTGATGAAAAAAGCGATACAGGCCAAAATTACATCCAAAAGTTCGAACCAGTCTATATATGTTTAAAATCGTTTAAAAAAAAATTTATCCCCCCAAAAATTTTTTAGAAGGTGAACCGTACCCGTGTTTCTCATACACAATTTTGGGTGTAATATTTGAAAAAAATATAAATTGGACCTCATATAAATAGGTAGCTATGTACAAAACAATAAAAAAAAAATAAAAAATTCCCCTACTAATGTTTATATATATTTAAAATATATAATAATATATATAATTATATAATATATATATATATATATATATATATATATAAAATATAATATAATATTTAATAATAAATTAAAAATTTAAAAAATAATAATTTTACTATATATAAAAATATATAATATATTTATATAAAATATATATTTAAAAAAATATATATAAAATTTTATATATTTTATATTATAATAATATATAAATAATATTTAATATATATATAATATATATATAATATAATATATATTATATATAATTATATATATATATTTTATATATCTACATATATTAAATCTATCTATATTACATATCTATACTATATCTATCTTTATCTATATATATATTAATCATATACCTATATATCTCCTCTAAATATTATTATATATATAGATTATATATATATATTATATATTATTATATATCTCTCTATCTATCTTATATATATATCTTGTCAATATCTATATATATTATATATATATATAATCCTAAATCTATATATATTCTCTATATTATATATATATATAACTACCTATCTATTCTATTATATATCTTCTCATCTCATTATATTATCTATATATCTGATATATCTATACATCTTACTATATATATTATAATATCTATATTATAGAATATATCATATATTATATATATACTAATAATATATAACATATATATATATTCTCTATATGTTATATATATTTTATTATATATATAAATCCATTATATTATATATATATCATATATTATCTACTCTAATATATCTATATAATATTATATACATACTATATTATATTATTAGAGATATCTCATTCTTAATATTATACTATAAATACATATATATTATATATACTATATCTATTCTATCTCTATATCTATATATATTATAATATATATATATATTATCTATTATATCTATATTATTATCTATTCTATATATTTCTACTATAATATATTATCTCTATATATATATATATTACTATATCTCTTATCACTCATCTATATCTAATATTATCTCTATCTACTACATCATCTCTATCTCTCTACCTATATAACCTCTATATATCTATCTCATACTATATATATCTAATCTCACATACTATATCTCTCCTCACTCGAGAGAGCGACGCGCAGCGAGCGCGCGCGCGACGAGCAGCGAGGCAGCGAGAGAGAGAGAGAGAGCGCAGAGAGAGAGAGAGAGAGGAGAGAGAGAGAGAGAGAGAGAGAGAGAGAGAGAGAGAGAGAGAGAGAGAGAGAGAGAGAGAGAGAGAAGAGAGGAGAGAGAGAGGGGGCAATACTTTCTCCATGAGGGAATCGGAGATCTAATATGAGATATAAACCAGCGCGGGTAGAAACATCTTGATTTGTTTATTCGAAAAAAAACGTTTCGGCTATACATAATCCATCATCAGCCTAAAATCGGATAACACATTTTTTTTTGTTAAAAATGAAAAATATACAAGTTATCAAATATTTGCACATTTAAAATGCCTAACCTAAAAATATAATAAATAAGAATAAATTATAAAACAGTAATAAAATAAAAAACGTACACATACCAACAACATCGCAGTGGAGTGTGGGATTCCCACATGGTCTACAAAGCACAGAGCGGGGTTGGAGGTGCCCTGTGCGCAGAGGGCGGGTTGTGTTGGTGGGTGAGGAGGCTCTCACATATCCACCGGGTGAGTCGTGGGAGCTTGTGTGTAATATATTAAAGTCTTGGTTATTTATTGGTTGGCGCTGATCCGTCGAATGATCCCGAATGCTGAAAATGGTGGTTGGACACGGGTTTAGCCAGTCCTGTGAGGACAGTCCCTCGATGCTCCGCGATCCTAGTGTGAGGTGGCGTTTGGTCTGCCCAATATAAGCAGCGTTACAGCTACTGCACTTAAATTGGTACACACGTGAGGAACGCAGGGCATCCGGGATTCTCTCCTTTGATTTTAAAACAGTGTCTACGTATAAGGGGGCTTGAATACTACTCTAAGCGAGACTTTGTTGGATAACATTGCCGAAGCAGGATTTTGAGCTTTGTTTAGGGGGGTGGGGATGGAAAAAGATTTGTTACCTATGAAGGGAATTATAAATACACAACGGCTTTATGAGCGTTATGATTATGGGAGGGGTGAGTGTAGTTTATTTAACTTTTTTACCAATGTACGTGTTAATGAACTGCAGGGGATAACATTTAGTTTACGAGTGTGTCTCAAGTTACTCTAATTCTAAGTGAAAATTGGTGTATTAAGAGCCAAATATTGCGCCCTAGTAATCCAATCGTGGGATGATCAAATTTTTTCTTAATTGGCGGGAATGTTGGAATTAAATTTTGTTGTTAGTCCTGTGAATGTGGGTTTTCTGTAAATGGTAGTGCTGAAAACCCACATTCACAGGACTAACAACAAAATTTAATTCCAACATTCCCGCCCAATTTAAGAAAAATTTGATCCTCAAGATCTACGAAGATCTACGAAGGGAAAACTACGGCGATGGAAGAATTTAGAGTTATTTTGCGCGAAATTGATATTCCAGGTGCTATATTACTGTGCTCTGTTCTCGCTGAGAACACTATAGAGAAGACCTGAGGTAATGGGCTGAGGCAAAGGCTTCTAAACCAAGAAAAATAGAGTCATAACGAGCCTCGTCAAAAGGTAAGCAACTGATAGGTACGTAATGTGTCTCTACCACTTGCTTACTTCTTAATGAGACTCTACTGTGACTTTCTTCCTAGTTTAGAAGCCTTTGCACATCAACCATCACCTCAGGTCTTCTCTATGTTGTCAGCGAGCACGGAAATATAGCACCTGGAATTTCAATTTCGCCCACAACAACTCGAAACTTTTTCAACGTCGTAGTCTTCTCTCTGTAGTTTGTACATATTCATGGTTATGATACTATTAAAATACCTTATTAATTGAGTTCCTTTTGTTGTCTTTCCTCATAATAAGTAGTGGTACATCATGGGTTAAGTGTTACTTACGAGGCCGATCTTCCAAACACAGTGGTGGGACCGAAGGCCACCATAGCCCTCCGCAGGAGCTAGCCAAACAGTCCGCCCGGAGGTCGCTTTTCCGGGCTAGTGATAATATATATGTGTGTGTGTGTCGGGGCCGAGGTTGTCCGGTAATATTATCAATTAATATTACCAAACATTAATAAACGTGGGGAAGAAAAATAGTAGTATGATTACCCCGATTATTATTACACCAAGCAACAAAAGTAATAACTGGCTAGCCGCCAATATACAGGAACCAAACACACTGCAATGAGGAAAATATCAGAGCCGGGGTAATGTCCCCCTAGAAACTCCCTGGAACAATGCCTGTAGAAGACGGTGAATTTGTAACAGCAATCTTCAGCATATATATATATATAGTATCATATATATATATATATATATATATATATAAATATATATATATATATATATATATATATATAGATATATAAATATATATATAATATGCAAAGCGTCAAAACTAACAAGGGTGTCAGCCCTATCAAACGTCAGATAGGCCCATTTTTTCCACATATCTAAAATGATGGATCTCATCAATTGTCAAGAAGCTGAAACTGCTAATGTTTATCAAATCATCAAAACAACGAGCAACGGGTGCGGCACAAGATAAAAACACAAGATGCATATCAATGTCCGTCTTATTCCAAGTACCTTACTTGAACAATAACCAAAGAATCTAACATTGAATAAAAATATCATACTTCCTTCCGAAGACAGGATATTGAGGCAGGTATTGTTACTAGTACTAATCGTAGCTTTCCAAGACTAGAAATGAAGCACATTTTATATCTTACATACTTAATAATTCGAATCGCTTCTGAACCGGACGACTGGCAGATGGAACAAGATGAATTTTCCTGGCTTCCATGACGTTCCTGCAGCTGGACAAACTTGAGCATGATTGCAATGGCCTGTAAACAGATCGTTGCTCTCTCTAGTTTGGGGGACCAGCAAATTTTTATTGGCACTATTGAGTACTTTTGTTTGATTATCTCATTCGATTTGGAGTTCATGCTGAAAATGAAGGGGGTGTATCTTAAGTTGCACAACCATCGCTTTTTGCCCCTGGGGGTCCCAAAATTTTACGCTAAAGTCCCACTTTTATTTGCAAATTTGAGTACATCATCCATCAAGCTAATTTTGCGTGGATCACCCATACCCAAACGGAACACTTAAGACCGAAAAATGTCTGGCGTAATTAGATAAGACTCCGGTCTAATTAAGCGCTAATTACCGATTTATATGCACTTGCGAGTACGCCCAAAATTTATTTTTATATAGGATGGCATCTATCACCATGACAACATTTTTCCACAACAACTTTTAAGACCAATTTGACCTTGCGTTGTAGATAAGACCGGTCCCTTGGGAACCCTAAGTGTATCCAGGACCCCAAAACCCATTTATAAATTGTTGGAGTACAATCGTTTTTGATAGGCAGTTATGGATTTCACATCGCTGGCAAATGAACAGAATATAAGTTAAGACCGAAAAATGCCTGGCGTAATTAGATAAGACCGGTCTAATTAAGCGCTAATTACGATTGATGATGCACTTTCTAGTAGCCCCAAATTCTTTTTTTATATGATACATCTATCACCAATGACAACATTTTCCACAACATAAGAGCAGTTTGTCCTGGCGTTTGTAGATAGACCGGTTCCTTGGGACACCATAAATCCAAGACCCCAACCCCAATAATAAATAACTGGAGAACCTACTATTTAATTTCACCGAAATTTCCTTTAAGAGTGCGGGATCCCCTCCTCTAGATTGGTTTCATTGAATCCTTTCCTGTATAGCTTTTCATCCCTTCTTTGTTTACCACACTTATTTTTTAATCTGAAATGGATGGTCTGTTTTCCGGTAAAGCCCCATCTTCCTATGGTACAGATTAGCGTGTACAGACACCAAGCCCGCCTAGAGATGAATCCCGTACTCAACAATCCTGGAGATGCTGTTGTTGAAAAGACTTCCAGGTAAGATTGTCCATTCCCATATTGAATAATTCTCAAATTGTGTATGTACTATAAAATTAAAAAAAATCCAAATAAAAAATTTTTATACAATTAATTACAGTAAAAAACTAAGTAAGGCTATTGCCTTTTAATTATTTACAGTATACAGTAGTTTTAGATGACCTTAATAGTTTTTAAAAGCTTCGCCTTGCGCTTGTTTTTAAATGGTGAAATAATTTATAGAATGGCGTGACACAGAGCACTGGAAGAGCTCGTCACGATGCGGGGGGGGGGGGGGGCGCTTTATCCTGGGGCACGCTCAGTACGTCTAGGCCTATTAGAAGCCATCAGGTTGATCCCCATTGAAAGTGTTATTTGTTTGCCGTAGGACGAATGCCCATCCATATTGGTTTTCAGATTCTCGGCAAGACCACCGAGCAAAAAGCTGTATCATTCACGAGGGAGTCATGGACAAGAGAAACAAAATTAACCCGGTAATGACTGAAGACCGCTGACCATGATAAGTAAAATCGTCAAACCGAAACAAACTAAATGGTAATGAACAATCAAAATACCGTGCAGTGATCGAGAGCCTCCCGTCAGCGCCTACAGAAGGGAATGCTATCACGTTAAATGTTGACCGCGCTTTACAGCTATTTAATCTGTTGGCCCCAATCTAGACCAGCCATGGTAAAAGCAAGCATTGCGTTCGTCGACGTCTCCTTGCCAGAACGTCACAAAGATGTCTGATGTCGGGCTTTTTCACAATGATGTCTGTACTGCCATAAAAAACTTGAAAAACCCTTCCAAACGTTACAAGAAGGAGGGCTATGTTTAGTTCATACTAAAAATGCAGAAAACAGAATCCGCGAAGCCGCAAAACTGTTTGCGTGGACGTGAAAATATTGGCAAAAATCTATGGCATTGATTTGATTGCAAAGAAGTAATTTCACCATTCGTGTAGATGCATGCAAATCTTTCAGCTGCCACTAGAGTAAAGAAACAGACAACAAAGTATTTCCCAGCAAATACCGGGCAAACGGGCAATGACCGAACAATAGAGTACGTGAAGACAAATATAATCCTTGGTCTCGTCCTGAGTACTTCAGTCCTCAACATATGACCGTACTGTCTATTTTGTGAGGATATGAATAGGATCCCTATTAGTAGCGCTCGTTATATTGGCGACTGCTGAAAAAGCAGTTTCCTTACTGATTGACAATCTCTTCTCCAGTTCGCCAAGAGAGCGTTCACTTGTTTAGCAACCGTCGCCTTGATACCGATCTATAACAAAGGTTTATAATTTTAAGTCCTCTCCCCCCCCCCCCCCCCCGAGGATAACTTGTGAATCCGCCTTGCTACTGCCAAACTTTGAAAGAGGTTAACAAGAATCCATTTAAGTTGATCCGCTCGATGTAGATTCGCTTGTCCTGGCGAAGGTAAAGCAACCACCATTGGCACATATCTTCTTCAAACACTCTTTGGTGTGGTAATAGAATTCAGAAACTGTACAGCGGGCTACTGCGGCTAGTGATGATGCTTAAACTATTATAATTTCTAATGGGACAGTTAATCGCCCAAAAAACATATTTGCTAGCTATGCTAATCAGCTCTCACAGGAGTCGCAACTGATGACCGTCCTGAATCGCCTTGGCTACATGTATCAGTTATTCCAAACACGAGGAACTAGAAACAGAACTTGCAACTGCTATACAAAACGACAGAAAGCAGTCCAAGGGAGCGAAGCGTGGAGTCGCTATGGGAACGCCTACGACAATTTGACGAGTTTCTGGTCCCATATCCTGTCCCGCCTCCAACAGCCTCCAGACACAATGGGCATTTTTTCTCACAATGTCCACATGGACGCCGAGACATTGAATAAGGTACCTCACCCTGTACTGCCACTGAACAGAGGAGAAAAAGCAAGAGAGAAGCCTTGATTTCACCCCAGTTGAAATAGCACCATATCGCAGAAGCCTCGGATGACAAGTTCTAGTACCCAACTTAGACCACTCAACCGCATTTGCCGAACTTTCCCATCAAGCGCTAAACTGGACACATGTTTATGGTGGGACACTCGATGGATACCAAGGACAGTCCAATGTGGGGTGGCCTTTTATGCGCGCGTCCACCAGGACAAGCTGCGAAACAGGTAGCCCACTATTTGCCCAACATCAACCGACACAAACAAGACGATTCGTAGCAGAGACGATGCGGTTATCGATGAAATGGCAGAAAATATGAGCACAGGTATGGTTTTGGTCACTTACGATCTAGAACAGTTTGCCAAGAACAGCCCTCAAGATACAGTGACAAATAGGCCAGAATTGGACACTTATTTGTTTATGTTTGGTGTGTTCCACCTCTCATGTGCCTCTTCCAAGCAATTAGGAAGGTTTCTTGCCGATCTGGTGTGCCCTGTGATGCCTGACAGACTCTGGTGTCTGGCAACGGGCTCACTGAGGGGATTCATAGAGTGCTACAACTACAATCGAGCAAGCGACTACACAAATGCTGGCCTCGCCTTTGAGAATTCTGCTCTTAATCCGACAATTCATGCTCGAGTACGAGAATGCCGACTTGGTTCAGTTAGAGCTTCTCAGAATTTCCAGTTCAAAACGCGAGAAGAAATCGACGAACGTATGCAACGTCCGCATGTTTGTTCCACTTATTTGAGCACGTTTGAGAAGTTTAAGCGAGACAACAGAAAGCGGTGCACTTGGTAAGACTGCCCAATTCAGGCCATGGTACATAAGGTACGTGCAGCTATACCATATAATCGAGCGGGGCGCAGTGCGAGAACTGATGTAGACTCTTCATTGCACACTGACTGAAATAACTTAATATTTTTTGCGACATCGACATAATTATGCCTCGCTGATACCAAATACCAACTTCGTCTGCTGACATCGAAGTGAGACCACCCAGGTCTTCGCCAGATCTGGACGATGGAGGCTTTCAGTCCGGCGGTCCAACAATGATTCTCCCGCATACCAGTAGACCTCACCCTCGAGCAGACCATAAATGCTGACTCTTGCTCACGTATGAACAGATATACATCGTCCAAACAAATACAGCGCTCGCGTTCGATGGTCATTTACAATAGTATTCGTGCAGCCCATTGTCAATGAGGCGTTTCAATGGTCGATATGGGCAACAACACGATAGAGACACTCACGCTGACCTAAGGTCCGGCAGAATAAAGAGAGACCATGAAGATCTCCAAAGATCATCGCTCAGATTGAGTTCCTCCACAGATCCGTTCAGACTAATATACCAGCTTGCCACTAATTAACATTAGTACCGGGGAAGAGTGTACCTGGAGGCCGTCAGCAATTCACTATGGCGCCTTCCACAAGACGGTAAGGAAAGATACGACTCTTTCGTCAAGAATGTCGCGAAAGATGAAAAAAGCTTTGAAAAGCCAATCCGCAAGAATCCACGTCGAACGTTTGCCACCAGAATGTTTGTCAATCGAAAAGCCAAGCCTAGACACGAAAGAAGCACGGCTAAAGTGCACTAGTCAGCTCCTTGGTCGCATAGCCTTCACAGCACTCCAACTGACATAGAATCTTGAGCATGCCTTTTTACATTCCCGCTTACAACCGGTTTCCTTATCTATGTGTCGAGGAGATGGCACAATGACACATACCGACAAGGAGCAAACTCTTTGACATTCTAGAAGGAAAGGTTGCTGAACATGGGAGTCCCACATACCATCGAACGCATATAATAGACGGATCTTCCAGTTTTCACTGTATGTCACCGGCTCAGCCTGTAACATTATGAGGATCTCTTCGCGTACATATTGAGTGAGCTGTTTGGCGTATCGCTCAAGATAGTATAGATCCACTTTGATACATTGAGAGGCCATCTATCAAGGATTGTGAGAGGGCGCGTAGAGCGGCGGATACAGGAGTAAAACTCGTTAATTGAGGGACCTCACAGAAGAGAGTTTGGAAGCCTTTAAAGAAACAGTTGGAGGTGGAGGAATTCAAGAAAGAAAGAAATTCAAGACAGACGGCAAGTTGTCAGTCTTTCCTCATAAAAATTGGTCCCAGTTCCCACTTGAAGCCACTTTTGGAGAACAGAGTAGTGTATCTGGTCGTGATTGGAAAATGTACTAGATACTTCGTAGAGAATGGAGTGGTAAAAGAGAGCCAGTGATTCCTCTCAAGTGGTAAATCATGCCGAGGACGACACTCGGTTAAATTCTCCCATGATCGAGGCCGACAATTCCACCCCTGGCGGGCGACATCGTGATCAGAGCTCTGACACGACATCCTAGTCCCTCTTGCTCTAACCATTTGCACCGTCGTCCACTTCTACAGTCCTGGATGGAAGTTGGAACAACCGGAACGAGGAATCGACGATACATCAATGTAAAAAGATTGCAGCTGCAATAGGCACCCTAGCGATGGGTGCCGCCCTCGGGCTACACGAGCCTTTACCGGATGGACTACACATCAGCATTGTGCAAGAAAAGGAAAGAGTAGGCCCTAATGCGATAGTCGTAAGACTGCCAAGATTCCAGATAAAGCTTGGCTCCTTGAGCAACACGTTCCACAGCTGAAACAGTCAAGTGTTGCGACGATTTTTGTCTGTGTGTTGTACGGGGCGAGAACTAGTTCCACTGAATAAGCACCGGTTTAATGTAGTCGATCGTACCTACGACGGAAGCCATGATGCACATCCATTTGACAAACTCAAAAGCTGACGGAAGCAGTATCCACCTGTGAAGCAGAACTTGCTCTTCCATGTTGATAGAAGTGGTTTTTGTTGCAATACTGTGGGTAGCGCACAACCAACGCTACATGGAACAAAATGCCTCCCACTGGGATGGGACCAACGTAGATGGTGATTTCGAATCAATTGGTTTTGAGTTTGAACAAGCTACTGCTGTCCTAGTACCACGATTCATGTTGATCACGATGATGATGTGATGCTGATAATGAAGATTAATACTCCACTGCCCACAGAATTGGAGTCGTCTGATGAGATCATTACTGATGATGATGATGGAAGACAATGACTTTGGTAACTATTTGCCTAATTTGGAAACTTACTGTAAAATACTGGATAAATCTATGAGCTTAATCAGCAACGCCACTTGTTAACGGTACCTTAATCAATACCGCCAACTTTAATATCAACATGATCACGGTATTTTAATCACAACGCCGCATAATAACGTTGTCTTTACAACGTCACTTACGGTATCTTTACAGCACGCCGCTTATCACGGTACCGTATCTTAACCACGCTGCTTATCCACAGTTTCTGGGCATTGTTTAAAAAAAAAAAAAATCAATGCGAAAGTGATAAACGCACTTTTATTGTTTTATACGGTATACAAGAATAGATAACGTAAAATATTAGTAAATTTCATCACCACAAAATTTTCCTGTGTCAAAATTCTAAATTACCAAGTATTCATTGGTAAGGCAAGGTCAAGACGACAAATGACACCTCAATCCACGTCCTGTACTCCACATAATAGGTGCTACAAAAGATGTTGTCAATGTTTAAATTCCTAATATACTAGATCTCACATGCGGCCTCTCAGCACTTTGTGGCCTATACTTAATTCACATTTGACAGTTTATTGCATCTTCAAAATGCAATGACTGATAACCTTTGCATTATTGTTGCTGAATTATCATATCGTATGGTGTTCTTATTTTTGTGTTCTTAAATTAATTTATTGTTTTCCCTAGTTACTCAAAAGCCACCTGGAGGCAAAATATAACTACATGTATAAGCTAGTTTCGTTTGTTTTAGTGGCAATACCAATTCATATTGTGATAAAAAACCAACATCGTTATTGTATATAAATCCTTAAATTAATTAGTTCTAATTAGTTATCCTTTTGTCATTTTATATCCCAAATATGTTCGGAATTGGCCGAGCGGTTAAAGTCCTGGCTTCCACCAACGCAATCCTGTTTGATCCAAGATTTGGGTTTGACAATTCTAACGATGGGGATGAGTTCTCTGGGTGGCACTCGCGGTTTTCTTCCCACAAAATGTGACCTTTGGGTGTAGAAATTGATCTAGGAGGCCAACTGATCCCAACACGTGAGATTTGACGTCCGAATGAGTGGTTCATTAAGGCACCAAATTGGCTTTTGGGATATAGGTCCCATGAGCCTGTCTTACTACAAACGCCAGTAACAAACTTGGTCTTATGTTGTGGAAATGTTGTCATTAGTGATCTGATGTCTCATCGAAAAAAATAATTTTGGGCGTACTCGAAAGTCATTATCAATCGCTAATTATGGCGCTTAATTAGACCGTCTTATCTAATTACGCCAGACATTTTTCGGTCTAAATTATATTGTGTTCATTGCCAGCGATGTGAAGATCCATAACTGCTATCAAAACGATGTACTCCAATATTTTAATAAAATGGATTTTGGGTCTTGGATACAACTTGTTAGGGTCCTAAAGGGACCCGTCTTATCTACAACCGCCAGGGTAATTTGGTCTTAAGTTTTGTGGAATGTTGTCATTAGTGATAGATTATCATATAAAAAAAAATTTTTGGGCGGACTCGAAAGTGCATTAATCGCTATTAGCCTAGATTTATACCGTCTTATCTAATTTACGCAGACAATTTTTTTCGGTCTTAAGTTGTGCCGTTTTTGGTCCTTGCAGGTGGTTCCAAGCAAAATTAGCTTGAATGGATGATGTACCAATTGCAAATTAAAAGTGACTTTAGCGTCAAATTTTGGGGCCCCGAACCCCCCCCAGGGGCCAAACGCCCCGAGGTTGTGCTTCGACTTCCGATCCCATTCATTTATCAGCATCGATACTCCAATTCGAATGAGGTAATCAAACAAATAGTACTCATAGTGCAATTCAAAAATTTGCTGGCTCCCCACTACTCGGGGTGATAAACACACAGCGCAGAGCGATGATTCTGCGCTGAGAACTTGATTTTTGTCAAGAAGCTACTTCATCAGCAGCATCCGTATTCTCTCCGTCCCGAGATGGGGTCGTCTCTTAAAAACAGTGGCTGTTCATCGTGTAGGCCACAGCCGAGATAATTGCATGTGATTGTACTCCCCTCTTGCACATTTCTCCTTGCATGCGTTTCTCCTCTCTAAGGTTTCTTTCATAGGCCTTTCTTCCTGGACCTGCTAATGTTCAAGCCCCGGTCAGCCTCTCCAGGTCATTCTCCGTGTCTTTTATCATGTGATTGATGATGCCAACTGAAGTACCACATGGACGGTGGTGCACGCCGTGTTTTTCTTTCAGCATGGAATGGAATGACTCGCAAAAGTTATTGGTTCCATAGGAAATTTCATAAACGAAATGTCTGTGTATCACAGTGTTGAGCCAGTAACGAAGAACTACTGCCGAATTTTGCGGATGTTTGTCCTTTGTGGCAGACAAAAGGATGCTTGGAGTGCATTTACGTTCCTGTACTAAAACTGAAATTAATGTTCCCAGCCCGGTCCTCGAGCTTACCTGTGTCAACTGTTCGGTTGTTGATGTTGTAGGATTTGCTTTGGTCCTAGTAGTTTTTGATACTTGATAACTTCTGGATTTTTTTAATGATTTGATGAATTTTGTCAGTTTGATGCTTTGATAACCTCCTGCATTTTTTAATGCATCGATGACTTCTCCTTTTGATGCTTTGAAACGATATGAACGTTTTTGACACATTGATAGGATAGGGTGAAAAACTTGCTTATGACAAAAGGAAACATCAGGAAATTTGATGGATTGCTAAGTTTTTGCAGATTTGATGAAATGATAGGATCGTTTTTGACGTTCCTGATTGCGCCCCCCATCTAGGGGCGATATATCTATATTTGATAGATATAGAATTATAAATATATATATGTATATATATATAATATTATATATATATATATATATATATATATATATATATATATATATATATAATAATATATATATATTATATATATATATATATATATATATTTAGTATATAATTACGTATACATATTTATACACCCGAAAGCCGCCCTCCGGGCGACTTTTTGGCCTAGCCTCCTGCGGAGGGCTATTGGTGGGCCTTTGGCCCCCACCTGTGTTTGGTGGCCTTCGCCCACCAAACATGGACTCTCCAGATGCCCCTTCTAACTTTCCTGAAAGCATTGGATGTATAAATGTATGTATTCCCCCATCCCTTCACTTCACCATTACCCATCATCCCCCCACCCATTTTCACTCACCCATTACCCCCCACCCATTCACTCACCTATTTACCCATCCACCACACACCCATTCACTCACGCCATGGGAAAGTGGAAAGAAACGACACTTTTTTGTTTTACGGTAAAATTTTTTCATCAACAAAATTCCTGTGTCAAATCTAATACCAAGTATCTTGGTAAGGCAAGGTCAAGACGAACAAAATGACACCTCAATCACTCCTGTACTCCACATAATAAGGCTGCTACAAAAGATGTTGTCAATGTGTAAATTCTAATATACTAGATCTCACATGCGGCCTCTCAGCACTTTTTGGCCTATACTTAATGCACATTTGACAGTTATTGCATCTTCAAAATGCTAATGACTGATACCTTTGCATTATTGTTGCCTGAATTATCATATCTTATGGATGTTCTTATTTTTAGTGTTCTTAAAATTAATTTATTGTTTTCTTAGTTACTCAAAAGCCACCTGGAGGCAAAAAATATAACTACATGTATAAGCTAGTTCGTTTGTTTTAGTGCAATAACAATTCATATTGTGATAAAAAACAACATCGTTATTGTATAATAAATCATTGAAATTAATTAGTTCTAATTAGTATCCTTTTTGTCATTTTATATCCCAAATATGTTCGGAATGGCCGAGCGGTTAAAGTCCTGGCCTTCCACCAACGCAATACGTGTTTGATCCAAGGATTTGGTTTGACAATTCTACGATGGGGATTTTCTCTGGGCACTCCGGTTTTCTTCCCCACAAATAGTGACCTTTGGTGTAGGAAATTGATCTAGGAGGACAACTGATCACCAACACGGGAAGATTTGACGTCCGAAATGAGTGGTTCATTAAGGCACCAAAATTGGCTTTTGGGATATAGGGTCCCAAGGAGCCTGGTCTTATCTACAAACGCCAGTACAAACTTGGTCTTATGTTGTGGAAATGTTGTCATTAGTGATAGATGTATCATATAAAAAAATAATTTTGGGCGTACTCGAAAGTGCATATCAATCGCTAATTAGCGCTTAATTAGACCGGTCTTATCTAATTACGCCAGACATTTTTCGGTCTTAAATTATATTTTTGTTCATTGCCAGCGATGTGAAATCCATAACTGCTATCAAAAACGATGTACTCCAAATATTTTATAAAATGGGTTTTGGGGTCTTGGATACACTTAGGGTCTCAAGGGACCCGGTCTTATCTACAAACGCCAGGGTAAATTTGATCTTAAGTTGTGGAAATGTTGTCATTAGTGATAGATGTATCATATAAAAAAAAATTTGGGCGTACTCGAAAGTGCATATAAATCGCTAATTAGCGCTTAATTAGACCGGTCTTATCTAATTACGCCAGACATTTTTCGGTCTTAAGTTGTGCCGTTTTGGTCATGCAGGTGGTCCAAGCAAAATTAGCTTGAATTGGATGATGTACTCAAATTTGCAAATAAAAGTGACTTTAGCGTCAAATTTTGGGACCCCCAGGGGCCAAACGCCGAGGTTGTGCAACTTAAGATCACCCATTCATTTATCAGCATGATACTCCAAATCGAATGAGGTAATCAAACAAATAGTACTCAATAGTGCAATTAAACATTTGCTGGCTCCCCAACTACTCGGGGTGATAAACACACAGCGCAGAGACGATGATTCTGCAGCTGAGAAACTTGATTTTTTTGGTCAAAAGCTACTTCATCAGCAGCATCCGATTCTTCTCCGTCCCGAGATGGGGTCGTCTCTAAAAACAGGTGTCTGTTCATCGTGTAGGCCACAGCCGAGATAAATTGCATGTGATTGTACTCCCCTCTTGCACATTTCTCCTTGCATGCGTTTCTCCTCTCTAGGTTTCTTTCATAGGCCTTCTTCCTGGACCTGCTGATGTTCAAGCCCCGGTCCAGCCTCTCCAGGTCATTCTCCGTGTCTTTTATCATGTGATTGATGTGCCCAACGAAAGACCACATGGACGGGTGGTGCACCCGTGTTTTTGCTTTCAGCATGGAATGGAATGACTCGCAAAAGTTATTGGTTCCATAAGGAAATTCATAAACTGAAAATGTCTGTGGTCACAGTGTTGAGCCAGTAACGAAAGAAGTACTGCCGGAATTTGCGGATGTTTGTCCTTTGTGGCAGACAAAAGGATGCTTGGAGTGCATTTACGTTCCTGTACTAAACTGAATTAAGTTCCCAAGCCGGTCTCGAGCTTACTGTGTCATACTGTTTCGGTTGTTGATGTTGTAGTATTTGCTTTAGGTTCCAGTAGGTTTTTGATACTTTGATAACTTCTGGATTTTTTTATGATTTGATGACTTTTGTCAGTTTGATGCTTTGATAACCTCTGCATTTTTTTATGCATCGATGACTTCTCACTTTTGATGCTTTGAAACGATATGAACTTTTTTGACACATTGATAGGATATGGTGAAAAACTGTTTATGACAAAAGGAAAACATCAGGAAAATTTGATGGATTGCTAAGTTTTTGCAGATTTGATGAAATGATAGGATCAGTTTTTGACGTTCTGATGCGCCCCCATCTAGGGGCGATATATCTATATTTGATAGATATAAATATAAATATATTATGTATATATATATATATATATATATATATATATATATATATATATATATATATATATATATATATATATATATATATATATATAATATATATATATATATATATATATATATATATGTATATATAAATATACGTATACATATTTATACTACCCGCAAAGCCGCCCTCCGGGCGGACTTTTTGGCTAGCTCCTGCGGAGGGCTATTGGTGGGCCTTTGGCCCCCACCTGTGTTTGGTGGCCCTTCGGCCCACCAAACATGGACTCTCCAGATAGCCCCTTCTAACTTTCCTGAAATCATGGATGTAGAAATGTATGTATTCCCCCCAGCCATTCACTCACCCATTACCCATCACCCCCCACCCATTCACTCACCCATTACCCCCCACCCATTCACTCACCTATTACCCATCACCACACACCCATTCACTCACCCATTACCCATCAGCCCCCACCCATTCACTCACCCATTACCCATCACCCCCCACCCATTCACTCACCCATTACCCATCACCACACACCCATTACCCATCACCCCCCACCCATTCACTCACCCATTACCCATCACCACACACCCATTCACTCACCCATTACCCATCACCCCCACCCATTCACTCACCCATTACCCATCACCACACACCCATTCACTCACCCATTACCCATCACCCCCCCACCCATTCACTCACCCATTACCCATCACCCCCCCCCCATTCACTCACCCATTACCCATCACCACACACCCATTCACTCACCCATTACCCATCACCCCCCCACCCATTCACTCACCCATTACCCATCACCACACACCCATTACCCATCACCCCCCACCCATTCACTCACCCCCACCCATTCACTCACCCATTACCCATCACCACACACCCATTCACTCACCCATTACCCATCACCCCCCACCATTCACTCACCATTACCCATCACCACACACCCATTCACTCACCCATTACCCATCACCCCCCCACCCATTCACTCACCATTACCCATCACCACACACCCATTCACTCACCCATTACCCATCACCCCCCACCTATTCCCTCACCCATCACCCATCACCCCCCACCCATTCACTCACCCCACACCCATTACCCATCACCCCACCCATTCACTCACCCATTACCCATCACCCTACATCAAGGCTTGTGTCAGAAGAGTGATCCCTTGGTGTTTCGCAATGAACAAGGTGAACTATGCTAGATATCTACCAGTGTACTATGCACAGATGACGCAACTCCACGAAACATGCCCCGAGTTGTACAGGCATTTCAATCAAGGCTACTGCTCCGTACAGCTTAGACCAGGGAATCCATTTGCCAGAATCGCTGTTGATCAGACAACAGAAGAAACAGTCAACAAAGATACGCAAACAGCTGGAGGAACACGAGGTTTTAGTCTTCGACAAGGGGCTGTGTCACGATACTATCTAACTGCAGACAATCGGGCTGCTGCACTGAGGCAACTACGAGAAACTATCCTTGTGAATGGCAGCGACACATCTCACGCCAAGCACCCTGACTTGTCTACTTCTCGCATCAAACGTGATGAGTCTGGCGTCACAGCTATCTGTGATCTACTGGAAAATGACTGGACCAATCCATTCGCCGATGATCCGTCATGTCTTCTCAGAAATATCTACCGGAGCGGCTGCGAGGGAGGACGTTTCTAATGACCTACTCAACGCCCTGCAAAAGGGGGAAGCGGCGTATCAAAGCTTCCAGAAACGTCTTAAAGAGGGAACAGGCTTTTATGACACAGTGAAGAAGCTAACTTGAAGACCTTTGGTAAGATCAAGCAGAAAGTTGTGAAGGCCACAAACAAGGAGATCGTCCTGAGAGCTGACAGACAACTGTTTGCCACCATGATACTCATCGCCAAGACAAGGAACCTCGACATGCAACTTGTCCTTTGTCACCACTAGGGCCGTTACCATGGTCTTTGGCAAACGTTGATGGGTCAATGAAAAAAAACGAACAAAGTTGCACTTGCGAAACACATGGAAGGTCTTGTGGAACCAGCCGATAACGTTGACAAGCGAAGTGCAACAATAATTGATGCGATGGCTCTCATACAAAAGATGCATGGCGAGAACGACACGTTCGAAGAACTATCTGACCGCATCCTTGCTGCAGCGCTTCACGCTGGTCAAGGCAGTGAGCACATCGATGTTGTCTTTGACACATACACAGAAGAATCCATCAAAGCAGCTGAGCGTGTGAACCGCGGTTCAAATGAAGGCATCAGTTTCAGCGAGATCAGACCCGCACACAAAATCATGAACTGGCGGCGTCTCCTTGCTTGCAGCCAGACAAAGGAGAAACTGGTTGTGTTTCTGGCGGAGTCGTGGAAACATGAAACAAATCGCGAAAAGCTAGGCAACAGAACACTGTATGTCACCTGTGGTGAAAAATGTTTTGTACTGACCCGCGATAGGTGGAAGTTGGTGCAAGCACTTCGAATGTAGCCACGAGGAAGCAGACACGCGTATGTTTCTCCACGCAAAGCACGCCGCTACCCACTACAAGACGATCATCTTAGTGGCAGATGACACCGACGTTCTGATCATCAGTCTTCATCTCAGCAGAACCATCGATAGTCAGCTCTTCATCAGACGAGGAACAAAGGTTCGAGTCAGAATGATTGACGTTGGAAAGTTGGCTGCGGTATTGGGTCTGGAGTTTTGCAGTGCATTGCCAGGGCTTCATGCATGGAGCGGGTGTGACACTGTTAGTGCTCTGGCTAGCCAAGGAAAGATAAAGGCTTTGAAGCTTGTGCAAGCGAATGATCTGTATCTTCAAGCATTCACAGATCTGGGATCTTCGTGGAATGTACCAACAGACGTCTTCAATAGCATTCAGGCCTTCACGTGTCAGCTGTACGCCAGGAAACACGAAGATCGTCGGTGCTAATTCACTCCGTTATCACATGTTCTGTGCAAAGAAGGGCCAGATCGAATCTGGACAATTGCCGCCTTGTGAAGACTCCTTGATGCAGCATACGCTTAGGGCCAACTATCAGGCGGCTATCTGGCGACGCAGCCTTGAAAACCTGCCAGACGTCCCAGCACCATCAGCAGGACATGGCTGGGAACTCGATGATGGCGGTTCGCTCAAAATCCGATGGATGGCGGGTCTACCAGCTCCCGATGTCGTCTTGAATCTCATCTCATGCACATGCAGAAGGACGTGTCGACCGTCAGATTGCTCCTGCATACTGAATGGGTTTTAAGTGCACTGTTGTGTGTAAGCTGCAGGGGATGCTCCAACATGGTGCAGGTGATGCTATCGTGGCTCAGGATGCCAATGACTCTGATGGCGACTCTGATGATTAACTTTGTGTGCACTGTATATTGTATAGCATATGTTGTTCTCTATTATAATGCAGGCCAAATTGCCTGAAAATCTTTATAGACAGATAAAAAAGGTTTAGCAAAATGTATAATTTGGAAGATCATACCGGTGTTATTTGACCCAAAACATGACATGTTCAATGATACCTCCGCTTGCTTATTAGGAATATACATCGTATGGTGTTAAAATCAGCTCCATACGTCTTTCCAAACTCTAGTAATGAATAATTAAAATAATTGGCGGCCATTTTGAAATCCAAGATGGCCACCAAAGTGCAGATTTCCCATGTAACAATTTTCCGCCTGCTTATTAGATATCGTAATGGTGTTAAAATCATCTCCGTACGACATTCCTAACTTGCGTTATCGTCAGAATAGATAATGCCAGCGGCGGCCTAAGTCATTTTATGCCTCTTTACATATATTTGTTGTAAACTCGTGGTGGATGATATGTTGTACTTGTTGAGTTATTTTTATAGACAGATAAACGGTGTAGCAAAATGCATAATTGGGAAAATCATACCAGTGTTGTTTCACTAAAAAAGTACAAGTCTAATAATAAAATATTGAAAAATATATTATTTTTTTTCGATAATTGATTTTTATAATAATTAATCTATAACAAAATGCTTCATATTATTTTTTATTTAGACGGTACACATTGGACGTATATTTAGTCGTCAACCGCACATCGATAGCTAGTATAGAAGTCCAGATACACGTGCAACAATGTACCCCACCAAATGGGCATTTTCGAGCTGGGTGGTTTCAAAGATGGCGTCCATCCGGGCACTAAGCTACCGTTCTCAGATGTCCATCACACCTTTTCTGACACTTGAGACATTGGTCTAATGGAAAATCATAATGAGAATTACTCCCCCCGCCGGAGCATTACTTTTGGTCTGGCTCAAGGACTATTACCCATCACCCTATATCAAAGTTTCCTCAATTCTCGCAAGCCACATTATTTTTCTCACAATTCTGGCTAATAGGCTATTAAAAATAAAAATAAAATGAAAGTGATCGGATCATCAAATAAGTGGGATTAAAATGTTCCCCTGGTCGACCTGGTTCCAAACTGTGCCATATGATGGGATTGCGTCACTGGGGGCGGCACCTATCGCGGACACACACACACACATACACAGACACACACACACACACACACACACACACACTTTCGCTTATCTATAATAATATAAGCGAAAGTGTGTGTGTATCTGTCTGTCTGTGTGTGTGTGTCCGCGATAGGTGCCGCCCCCAGTGCCCCAATCCCATAATATGGCACAGTTTATTAACCGGGTCGACCAGGGGAAGGTTTTAAGCCCACGTATGAGAGGATCCGATCACTTTTATTGTATTTTTTATTTTTGGTAGCCTATTAGCGAGACGTGAAAAAGAAAGTGGGTTGCGAGAATTGAGTCAACCTTGATGTAGGGTGATGGGTAATGGGTGAGTGAATGGGTAGGGTGATGGGTATTGGGTGTGGGGTGATGGGTGAGTGAATGGGTGGGGGGTAATGGGTTGGGGGTGATGGGTGATAGGTGAGGGAATAGGTGGGGGATGATGGGTAATGGGTGAGTGAATGTGTGTGTGGTGATGGGTAATGGGTGGGGGATGATGGGTAATGGGTGAGTGAATGGGTGGGGGGTGATCGGTAATGGGTGAGTGAATGGGTTGGTAGTGATGTGAATGGGTTGGCGTTAATACTTACATTTCTACATCCATGATTGTAGAAAAGTTAGAAGGGGCTATCTGGAGAGTCTGTGTTTGGTG
>JACEEZ010014151.1:102500-105000 GCA_016584305.1 Chionoecetes opilio | reverse complement strand
GAGGAGACCGTCTTAAAGGGAGTTTTCACAGAGATCGGTGCTTCATGCCATTGTTTTGGGGTACACCAAGCAACGAAGAGGGCCACTCGTTCCACTCCGGCCTTCTCTCGACCAGCCCCGCGACAGCGGGGATTTCAGCATCTGAAGCTTGAGCAGTAGATGGCCTTGGCTAGAGAAAACCTTATTTATAAGTAGGGCCCCTATATGAGAGGGTACGCCATTTCAAGGCCCTATTTTAAACCTCTGGGCGCCATCTTGGTCCCAAGGGGCCTCCTCTTTCCCCCCAAACCCCGGGGAAGTTCTCAAGGCATTACCCCCAGTATTCATTTTACAGTATAAAGGAAATAGACTTTTTTCTTGGGAAATGTTTTTTCTAAAAGATTATCACAAAAACATATAAAACCTTTAAAATAAAGGTCATTATGAGACTCTAAGAAAATATGAACTTAACATTCACTTAAAACTCGTCGTCAGGGATAATTTGGGGGACGCTTAAAAATGGCGTTTCAATAAAAGCAAAATTTAATTAGCTTTCCATGACATATTTCTTTTCTGATACATACAATAATACCATGCAAACTTAAAGGGGTTTAACTAAAAAATTGCTCTCCCCGCCTCTCCTCTCTCCGACCGCTCTCTCTCTCTTCCTCTCGTCCTCTCCCTCCTCCCCTTCTCTCCTCTCCTCTCCCTCCACTCCTTTTCTTCTCCCCCCTCTCTCTCTTCCCTCTCTTTCCCCTTTCCCTCCCTCTCTCTCCTCTCCCCTCTCCCCTCTCTCTCTCCCCTTTCTCTCCTGAAAAGAGAGAGAGAGATATAGGAAAGAAAAATGAGTGAGAGATATAGAGAGAAACCCAAAAAAAACTTTTAATTCTCTTCTCTCTCTCTCCTCTCTCTCTCTCTCCTCTCTCTCCCCCCCCCTCTCCCCCCCTTTCTCCTTCTCTCTTCTCTCCTCCCCCCCCCCCTTTCTCCCCCCCCCCTCTCCTTCTCCCTCTCCCCCCCTCCTCTCTCTCTTCCTCCCCCTCTCTCCTCTCCTCTTTCCCCCTCCCCCCCCGTAAAAGAGAGGAGGGGAAGAGAATGAAGAGATATGGAGAGAAACCAAAAAAATTTTTTTTTCAAATTCCCCCCCTCCCCCCTTTCTCTCTCTCTCTCTCTCTCTCTCTCTCTCCCCCCTCTCTCCTCCCCCTCTCCTCTCTCTTCTCTCCCCCCTCTCCTCCTCCCTCCTCTCCTCTCCCCTCCTCTCTATATATATAAAAATAATATATATTATATAATATTTATATATTATATTTTTATATATTTAATATAATATTTTACTGCCCAAACCCATCCTCCGGGGGGACTTTTTGGCTACCCCCTGCGGAGGGGTATTGGTGGTGGGCCTTGGGCCCCCAAAACACGGACTCCCAGTACCCCCTTTCTAACTTTCCTAAATCAGGGTTAGAAATGTATGTATTCCCCCCAACCCTTCACTCACCCTTAAAACCCATCACCCCCCCACCCATTTCACTCCACCCTTACCCTCCCCCCCCACCCATTCACTCACCATTTACCCATCCCCCCCCCCCTTCATCACCCATTCCATCAACAACCCCCCTTACCCCCCCTTACCCTCCCCCCCCCATTTTCCCCCCTCACCCTCACCCTCACCCCCAACCCATCACCCCCCACCCATTCACTCACCCACCACCCCAACCCATTACCCATCACCCCCCCCCCATTCTTTTTTTTCAGAGAGAGAGAGAGAGAGAGAGAGAGAGGAGAGAGAGAGGAGAGAGAGAGAGAGAAGAGAAAAGGAGAGAAAAGGAGAGAGCGGTCGGAGAGAGAGAGAGGGGGAGAGAGCAATTTATTTAGTTAACCTTAATGTTTCATGGATTTTGTATGTATCAGAAAAAAAAATATGTAAAAGGGAGAGCTAATTTAAATTCGCTTGTATTGTATCTGTCATCTTATAAGCTGCCCCCCAAAAAGTTATACATACGACAGTTTTTAAGTGAATTTTAAAGTTCATCAATTTCTCCAGACCCTCTAATGCCTTTATTTAATGTGTTTTTTCTATTTTTATTGATAATCTTATAAACAAACATTTCCAAATAAAAATCTATCCTTTATACTTATAACATGATAACTGCGGGGTAAAAGCCTTGAGAACTTCCCCGGGTCTTGGGGGAACGAGGGGCCTTTTCCCCCAAAAGCGCCCTACGTTTAACATAGGGCCAATGAATGATGTTACCCCCCTTAAGAGATCCCTAGCCTTGGCCACCCCGGGGGTTATGGAGACTCCAGGACGGGGAAAGGTTTTTTGCTGGGCCTTCCCACCGAGGAAAAGGTAGGGGAGACGGAGAAGTTCTTCATATCCCCCCCGGGAGGTTCTTCGCATCAGAGCCTCCTTTAGGGAAAGGCCAATGCGTCGTCCTTCCCAACTTGCTGGGAGTGTCTTGGTGGCGAAGAACCTACGAGGGCCTCCGATGTTTCCACCCCTCTCTCCTTTTGAGGAATCCACGAA
>JACEEZ010014151.1:90000-97500 GCA_016584305.1 Chionoecetes opilio | reverse complement strand
CACCCATGGGGCTGTTTAAATTTTAAATTGTTTTTTATTTTCAAAATAATATAGGATTTTTTTTATTGTTAAAAAATTCTTTTTGAGTTCGCTTTTTACATATGGTTAATAAATTTTTTAAACTATTTTAGCCTGAGGGGCCAGTGTTTTGGGGAAACGTTTTCACGCGCAAAAAAAACAACCCCAAGAAGGAGTGTCTTTTTCACCTGAAATTTTCAAATATATATATATATATATATATATATATAATATATTATATTATATATTATATATATTTTAATTTTATATATATTTATATTAATATATATAAAATATTATATAATATATATATATATATGTATATATTAGTATATATAATGGGTATTTATTATATTGTATTTTTTGTAAAATATAGTATATTTATTAATATATTATATGTATTTTTATTAAAATATAGTATATATGATATATTATTTATATTATAAAAAAATTAAAATATATATATTATATTATATATTTTATAATTATAGATATAATTTTATATTATATATATTTATAATATAGTTTATATATTTTTAAGTATTAAAAATATATATTTATATATGTATATATTTAAAATTATAATATATATATATAAATTTTATTATATATATTATATTAAGGAAAAATAAATATATATTATTAAATATATATTTAATATATATATTATATTATATATATATATTATAATATATTTTATTATTATATTTAAAAATTATGTATATTAAAAATAATGGATATTATTTTTTATAATATCTATATATTTTATTTATATGTATAATATATTTATATATATATATTATATATAATATGAAGATATTATATAAATATATATATATATATATATATAAAAATATAATATATATTATATGGTATATTAAAATATAGTATATATATATATATATGAATTTTTATAATATATTTATATATATTATATATATATTTATATATATATATATATAAAATATATATAATAAAATTTATTTTTATATATATATAAAATATTATATATATATATAATATATAGTATATAATATTTTTATATATATATATATATATATATATATTTTATATATTTTATAAAAAATATATATAAAATATATTATATATATATATATATTTTTTTTTTTTTTAAAAATTTTTTATTATATAAAATTATATATATATATATATATATTTATTATAATTTTATGTATATATTATTATATATTATATATTATATTAAAAAAATATATATATTTATAATATTTTAAAATTATATATTATATATATATAATTTATAATATAATAATAAATTTATATATATATTATTTTATATATATATATTTATATAATATATTATATATATTATTTTAGTTATTTTATAATATATATAATTATATATATATATATTATATTTTAAATTATAAAATAATATATATATTATATATATTAAAATAATATATATATATATATAATATTATAATATTTTTTATTATATATTTATATATATATTATATTATATATTATTATAAAATTATATTTATATATATATATATTATTTTATATATATATATATATTTTTATATAATATATTATATATATTATATATATTATATGTATATAATATATATATATTTTGTAATATATATATTATATTATATATATATAAATATATATTATTTTAATATTTAAAAATATCTATATTTATTATATATATTATATTAAAATAAATTTATATATAATTTTTAATTATATATATATATAATAATTATATATATATTATTATATCCTTATATTATATATAATAATATATATTTATATATATATATATATATATATAATTAATATATATATTTAATCAAACTATAAAATTTACAAGCAAAAATATTTATATAATATATTTATATATATATATCTATATATATATATATATATATTTTATTTTATCTTCTTCCTCCTTCTCTTCTCTCTTAATTATAATATATAATATAATATATATTATATATATTATATTATAATTAATATATACTATATTATATATATAATAAATTTTATATAAATATTAAAAATAAAATATAATATATTTATATAAATATATATTTATATAATATAATATCTATACATATTTATAATATAATTTTTTTATAATATAAAATGCAATTAAATTTTATTTTTAAAATACAATAATAATTTTATTACTATATATAATATTATAATTAAAAATATTATATTTATATATATAAAATTTTATTAATATATAATATATAATAATATATATTATATTAATATATTTTATATATATATATAATTAAAATAAAAATTATTTTTCTATATGCAATAATATCTATATCTATAGCATATCTTTTCTATATGCCATATATTTTATATATATATATATATATACACCGAAATCCCCCACCGGGCGGACTTTTTGGCACTCCTGCGGAGGCTATTGGGGGCCCAAGGCCCCACCAAAAACAGATCCCAGTAGCCCCTTCTAAATTTCCTGAATCAGGATGTAGAAATGTATTATTTTAAAGCAAACCCTTCACATCACCCCCACCCATTCACCCCCCATTACCCATCACCCCCACCCATTTACCCACCCCTTACCCCCTCGCCCCCCACCCATTCATCACCCATTTTCCCCTCACAACACCCCCATTTTACTCCCATACCCATCACCCCCACCTATTCCCCCACCCAACACCCATCCCCCCCAACCCCTCACTCCCCCCCCCAAATTTACTCACCCACACCCCAACCCGTTACCATCACCCCACCCTCACTCTACATCAAGGTTTCCTCAATTCTCGCAACCCAGATTTTTTTCTTCACAATTCTCGCTAATAGGCGGCTAAAAAAAAGAAATTAAAAGACATCGGATCCTTCCCAAAATGGCCTTAAAACCTTCCCCTGGTCAACCTGGTTCCAAAACTGTGCCATATGATGGGATTGCGCCACGGGGGGCGGAACCTATAGCACACACACACACACCACACACACAGACATACACACACACTTTCGCTTATATTATTATAATATATGTATATATATATATATATATATATATATATATATATATATATATAATATATATATATATATATATATATATATTTATTTATATATATATATATATTTATATATATGTATATATATATTTATTTATACAGTCGGCGCAAAAAAACTTAGGACGCCAAAGAACTTGGGGCGGGAATAACGTCCTTAGTTGTTTTGACAATTTCGGATGGAGCGATTGGATTTTTTTACGTTTTTTGTATATCTGGCAGTGTATTAGGGTTTCTGCTGTAGATTCCGTGCTCCTGCCCGCTCTGTATCTTCCAAGTCATCATAGAAAGAGGTTGATGTGTTTGGTACTCCAACCTTCCTACACCCCCATCTGGCCCTCCATCTTCTACCGCCTTCTCCAGGTCTAATAAAGTATTATGCCGGGCAAATATCTATCAATTGTGAAGAAGACACATATAGAAACCTTGTATCGAAGTGGAAAAATATTTGGCCAGATAGCGAGGGAGATGTGTGTTGCCAAACATACCGTCTCAGTGTGGTGCAGGCGGGTGCAAGATGGTGAATTAGAGACTGTTTGGTGTGGAAGAAAGGGTCAGGGCGGCCAAAAAAAAACTTCAAAAAAGGGATGTCAACTGCTCAAAACGATTTTTGACATAAACCCAAACCCTTATGAGCGGGTTGTTTCAGTCTTTTTTAAAGTTTTTTTTGGGGAAACCCTGACCCTTTCTTCAAAGCCAAAAAAGTTTTAAAAAATCACCATCTGGCGCCCGCCTGCACCACACCGGCCCGGTATTTTTGGGAAAAAAATCTCCCTCGCATCTAGCCAATTGTTTTCCCCCTTCGAAAAAAAGGTTTTACATATGGGTCTTCTTCACAAGTGATAGGATTAGCCCGGCAAAATGCTTTATTAGACCGGGGAAGAAGGCGGTAGAAAGGGGAGGGAAAAGGGGGTTTGGTAGGACGGTTGGAAAACCCAAACAAAACAACCTCTTCCTATGAGCCCTTGGGAAGATCCCAAGAGGGCGGGGAGGGGGGAAAATCTACAGCAAAAACCCCTTTAATAACGCCAGAATAAAAAAAACGTAAAAAAAATTAAATCGCTCCCCCCGGGAAAATTTAAAAAAAGCAAAGGGGACGTTTTCCCCCCCCAAAATTTCATTTGGCGTCCTAAATTTTTTTTTGCGCCAAATGTATTTTATATATATATAATATTTTATATATATAAAATTATAATATATATTATATATTATATATATATATATACTTAATATATACTATATTTTTACATATTTTATATAAATAGCCCAAAGCACCCCTCCGGGGGATTTTTGGCAGCCCCTGCGGGGGGCTTTTGGGGGCCTTCGCCCCCCCAAAACCCAAAAACCCTCTCCAGATAGCCCCTTCTAATTTTCCCTAAATAAATGGATTAGAAAGGGAGTATTAACGCCAAACCCTTTTCACATCACCCCCAATCCATTCACCACTCATTCCCCATCCCCCCCACCCATTACTCACCCATTCCCCCACACCCCCCACCCATTCAGTCACCCATTCCCCACCCACCACCCCACCCTTTTCACCCCCCCCCTTTAAACCCATAAACCTACCCCCACCATTCCCTCACCCATCACCCCCAACCCATAAACCCCCCCCCAACTCTTTCACTCCCCCATCACCCCACCCATTACCCATCCCCCCCACCATTACTCCCCCCATTCCCAAATACCATACATCAAGGTTTCCTCAATTCTCAAAAATCCACTTTTTTCCAATTCCGCTAATAGGCTCCCTAAAAAAAAAGAAGATCGTTTTCAGCCCATAAGGGGGGTTTAAAAACCCTTCCCCCTGGTCAAAGGGCCCCCCAAAACCTGGGGCCATATGAGGGGGATTCCCGGACTGGGGGCGGCACCTATCGAGGACAACAGAAAACACAGACACAGACACACATTTTTTTTCTCATTAATATATATATAATAATAATATAAATTATTTTAATATTTTATAATAAAATAAAATTTTATATGATATATATATAATTTTAATTTTAACCCCAATGAGATTGAAGAAGATAAGTGATTTTTTACAAAACAAGGAATAAAATCTGGTAAATTTTTGTATTAGAGGGGAAAAACGGGGATAACTAAAAGGGGGGAAAGGGCCAGGAGGGGGGAATATAAATTTTTTAGAAAAAAAATTTTTTAAACTGAAAAAGAGATTTTATGAAAGTGGTCAGTTTTTGAAGGGGGAAAGGGAACACTTTGAAAGAAAAGATCACCGTGATAAAAATTTAAGAAAAAGCAAAGGAATTAATAAAATCCTAGAAAAATAAAAAAAAAGATTTTGGGAAAAAAAATTTTATTTCAAAAAAACACCCAATGCCATGACTAAAAAGAAGATCGAACCCGTAAAAAAAAATAAATTCGCAACTGGAGAAAAGAGGAGTTAGAGAGGGAGGAAAAGATCCCTCGGGGAAAATTTTTTTTTGAAAACTTATCAGATAGGGGACATGAAAAAATAACTAACATAAAAAAAATAACAACTAAACAAGGTTAAATTAATTTTAAAATTAAGTTTAGGGGACGGGGAGTGGGGAAAAAGGGGGCCGACGTCATTACTTAAGCATTGAAAACGGGTAGGGGGAAAATAACGAATGATATACATCTTTTATAAAAACTTGGGGGGAAATCGGGAAAAACACAAAATTTAAAAATATTACATACGAAAATTTTACGTGCATTTGCAGGCGGTGCGGGGGGGGCCCCAATTTTCCCGTTTCTATGTGATTTATGGGGTTTCCCCCCCCGGTGAAGTAAAACGGGGGGCCCTTGTAACACCAAAAAACAAAACCATAGAAAAAAATCCAAAAAATCCCCTCATTGTGTTTCCCACACAAAGCTACTACCCCGTTACCGCATAAATAAACCTATCCTGACCGTAACCTAACGAAAACCAACCCCGACGTTTTTAAGGGGGAAAAAACCCCCAAAAATACGTTCCAGAAAAACGGGAATTGCAGGCGGGGCCCTGGACGGAGGTAGGGGGGGAAGCAAGTGTTTCAACGAGCTTTGGGTTTTGCCGCAGTGGAGGGGCAGGAAACATCAACTCCGCCCGCCCCCTCACAGATAGTTCTTTGTAAATAAATAAAAGTTTTACCCTAATAAAAGAAATGTTTTTGAAGCGGGAATTTTATCGTCGGAATATATATTCCCTTAAACCCAGAAACACGTAAAGTTCCAAAACCCCTTCACAATTTTTCCTTTTTCTATATAATCGTCTGTTGCCTTTACGAACAGTAGTTTAACCCCCGGGAAAAAGCCCCAAAAAGTTTTTTTCCCATTGAAATTTTGGGTACCATTAGAGATTTTTGTGAATATAAGCAATATTTTTAGATATGACCTGTTTAGAACCTTGTCGACTAACAAATTTTTGGTTTATTAAGGACTTTTTTTAAATTTTAGGCCGAAAAACATACAATTTTTATAGAAAAGGAAAAGATCTGGTTTTGAAGGGGTTAATACATAAATTGTAGGGGGACAAGGGTTTTAAAAAGGGCCATATCTAAAAAAACTTTGCTTACATTAAAAAAGATGGGCTAATGGTACCCAAAAAAATACAAAGGAAAATTTCGTTGTGGGGCTTCATTTTTTAAAGCCTTTGGGGGTTCAAAGGGGGTTTCAAGATTATTAACGAGGTTAAATACGGCGTGTCACTGTTTTCTAAGTAAAGAAACAAAACTGAATTTAATTGCCCAAGGGTTTATGGGCATGAAAAAAAAGGTGTGTGCGTTAACCCTTTTTATACCTTTTTGTTTCCTTCAAAAAACCTTTTTATAATTTCCCCAGGTCATATGTCGAAATGTTTTTTAATACCATCTTCTGCGGAGAGGGGAGAGAGAGAGAGAGAGAGGGGAGGGGGAAGAGGGGAGAGGAGGAAAAGAGGAGGGGAGAGAGAGAGAAAAAAAGAGAGAGAAGAGAGAGAAGAGAGAAGAGAGAGAGGGAGAGAGAGGAAGTGAGAGAGAGAAAAGAGAGAAGAAGAGAGAGAGAGAGAGAGAGAGAGACAGAGAAACAGAGGGGAAAAAGAGATTTCAGAGAACAGAGAGAGCTTTTTGGCGTTTGTTGTCCGACTGTCGAGACTAAGAAAACACATCATGATGAATACTACAAATGTAAATGGGGCTGTCAAACTACATAATTTTAAAAAAATTTTAAAAAAGAACGGGAAAAGGGAAAGCCCTCTCTCTCTCTTCCCCTCTCTCTCTCTCTCTCTTGCAGGTCGCAAATAAACCCCGCGTCGTCAAAAGGCGGGGGGGGTCTGATTTAATTCGCCCCGTCCGGGAAAAATCACGCCTAGCCGGGCTTTCACTTTTGAAAAACGAAATTTATTACCTTTGTTTTAATTAAAGATGGTATTTAGTTTTAAAAATTTTCCCCCCTTTTTTTTTAATTTAATTGACTTGTTTTGGCTCCC
>JACEEZ010014151.1:65000-80000 GCA_016584305.1 Chionoecetes opilio | reverse complement strand
TCAACTCTGAGCTGAGTGTACGAAACGACTATGGTTTCATATAGACTACGAAACAACTTTTGGTAATAATGGACGAGAGTTTCGCGGTCGTTTCCAGAGACACCAACTATTTTTTCTTGGCCTACAATAGGTGCTTGTTGTAATGGAGATAGTTTTATTTTCCGCAACCCCCCCCAAAAAAAAAAAAATAATAATGAAACTTAACCTAACCTTATAGGTTTTAATGAAACCTAACCTAACCTTATGGTTTTAATGAAACCTAACCTAACCTTATAGGTTTTAATGCAACCTAACCTAACCTTATAGGTTTTAATGAAACCTAACCTAACCTTATAGGTTTTAACCCCTTCACTGCGGCTGGTACAAATACGGTCTCTCAGCTATTTAAGGGTTCACTGCGGCTGGTACATATAGGGTTTCTGTATTTAAACTGCGCGCTCAATGATATTATGGGTAAATATTCGCTGTGATAGGCTTGTATGGCAACAGTGTCAAGTGTTGCGATATAATAGACCCTCTTTTTCTGCTTGCGTGAGTTAGTGTGACTAATAAGGTCAAGCGGTACAGTACGACGTGTTGACGCTGCCGCGCCTCCACTTCAATGGGAGGCTAAATAGTCAAGATATTCAACATATTCTTGATGGATATAAAACAGAAGTATGAATGAATGAGTGAATGCATGAATGAAGCATTTATGTACCAAAATAAACTGTATTATGTTGAGTAGTAAGTAGTTTCATTGTGCGTCTGGCAGCACGGTCACGGCCCTGTTGCTGTACTTTGACGTAACTCTTCACTTAGCTGGTAGCCTCCACCAAGACGAAACATAGATTTTTTGGTATGGAATGAGCATCCTATTCATTTAAGCACTTTAAAATATGATGAGTAATTATTTTATATTTTAATTAAACCTGTCGCACAGGGGGGTAGGCTTATGAATTTGATATCCGCAGTGAAGGGGTTAATGAAACCTAACCTAGCTAACCTTAAAGGTTTTAATGAAACCTAACCTAGCTAACCTTAAAGGTTTTAATGAAACCTAACCTAACCTTATAAGTTTTAATGAAACCTAACCTAACCTTAAAGGTTTTAATAAAACCTAACCTAACCTTATAGGTTGTTATGAAACCTAACCTAACTTTAACCACAAAGTATACTTTTTTTTCTTTTTTTCTCTCGCAAAATAAAGCTATCTCCATTAGAACAAGCACCGCTTATTAGGAAGTGCTATGATCATTTGTATCATAACTGCACTCAGGTCTGTATGCATTTTGCTCATCAAAACACAGATCACCGTGTAATAGTTTCGTTGAGCAGCTCAGTGAAATCTGCTCAGTGAGCAGCTGCTCACTGAGCAGAAAAGTGCCCGTGTAATACCGGCTTTACTCACAGGTGGAAAGATTTGCCACTTCCAGGTCCTGGTCTGTTTGTACAGTCAATAGCAGCACAGCTTGGCATGACGAGGCGATAAGCACAATCAGACAGTGGGTACACTCCAGCAACGCGAGCCGCAGAAACAAGGCTTTGTTTTGGTATTGGCAAGATGGCGGATAGTTGGAACCAGTGCTGAGCCAGGCTTCCGCGATCCATGGGTTATAGATCAGTGCCCGCCTGTGGAATTATGGCATTACAATAAAAATTAAAAAAGGCAGTGTGTTGGAGCTAACTTAGGGGGGGGCACTCCCGAACGGTGGAGGTGAGAGTGGCCAGAGGGGCAGATCTGATTACCGCAGCAGCAGCGGCGGCGGCAGCTGGATGCCCGGGCTGCGGATGAGGTGGGAGGCGTTCCCTGAGGTGGGAGGTTGCCTCGCACTTCAGGAGGTAGTGTTGGAGTGCAAAGGGGGAGGTGACCTGGCAGTGATCACAGGTGATGTCCACAGCGCCCTGGCGGATTTCCTCAAAGCAGGGAAAGCCGAGGCGGAGACGGTGTAGTCGGTCCCGTACGTGTGGGGCGATGGATGGGTCTTGGGGAAGGGAGTGGTAAGCTGTTGCAGCAGCGTACCAGGAGGCAGAGGGTGATGACAGGGCGATTGTGGCCTCGTGTTGCTGGCGGGACAATGCGTGCGAGGCAGACTTTATTTTAAGTAGAGTTTGGAAGAGGCTGGGCAGAACCGCCGTAGTGGGGCTGGGGTGGGCAGCGGTTGATTTTGCAGCTCTGTCAGCTGCTTCGTTGCCACTAAGGCCTATATGGCTGGGAACCCAATTGAGGGTGATTTTGCAGCCACGTGCAGCCAGTCGCTGGGCCAGAAGAAGAGTGGAGGTGAGGAGGTGAATGTTGTCCTGTGGCTGTGTGTCTCTGAGGGCCTGGATAGAGGATTTTGAGTCTGTGTGTATGATGACATGAGGGGAGTGACTCTCCAGGGCGTGCTGAAGAGTGCCACGAATGGCGACTAGTTCAGCCTGGAGGCAGCTGGCGCCATCTGTTAGACGCCATTGTTTCGTGGTTTGTCCGCTCACAAAAGCCGCTCCCGCTGCTCCTGTGGCAGGATCTACTGACCCGTCTGTGAAGATAGTGAGGGAGGCAGGGGTCGTCAAGTCCTCCATGACCTGTCGCATTTCCAAGCGTAAGGCAGCGGGGAGCCAGTGTGCCTTTGGGCGCTCAAGACTGTGGAGTGATGTGGTGATTGGAGGAGGGTTCCAAGGCGGTGGCGTAGCGAAGTTCGGGTGAGGGAAGTCCTCGCCCTTACTGAAGAGGGTTTCGTGTATTCCCATAGTGAGAATTGCTTCTGCAGCGCACGCTGACCAACATTTGCCGCCGAAGGCTCTCTTTCTCTCTCTCTCTCTCTCTCTCTCTCTCTCTCTCTCTCTCTCTCTCTCTCTCTCTCTCTCTCTCTCTCTCTCTCTCTCTCTCTCTCTCTCTCTCTCTCTCTCTCTCTCTCTCTCTCTCTCTCTCTCTCTCTTTTCTCTCTCTTTTCTCTCTCTCTCCCTTTCTCTCTCTCTCATCATCATTATTCGGGGTTAATGTTTTTCCTTACTAGTATAACTTTAAAATGCCGTAGTCAAGCACCTACCGTAATACCACTATAGTCGCCACATGCACTGATGTCGCCAGCCGCCATATAATACGAATTATCGCATCACTACTGATTTTTATGTACCATTGAAGATGATGCACATTAGTTTATATTATCATGTCTGTATACTCTACCCTGTTTCAGTGTTGTTTTATGCTTTCTGCAAGTATATACGGTTTCAAATTTCACTACTGGTTTTTTTTTCGGGCGACGCCGACGGTGGGAGGATACTCAGCATGCATAAACACTAGCTGGCGATTTTAGTGTAGCCCTTTACCAACATCGCCAATCGGTTGATATTTTGGTAATTTGTTCACTTATAGCCATAATATGATACAGATTAAGACATAAAATGACACAGACTCTGCAGATAGCCCCTTCTAACTTTCCTGAAATCATGGATATAGAAATGTAAGTAATAATGTCACCAGACGTCTGTAAAACAAAAAAACGTTGTCCTGGCGACTTTAGTGTTATTTACGGTAAAAGTACCTTGGCTCAAATGACAATCCGTATCTGATATCCTTGTGATAAAGTATTTCCCTGGATTGCATTTATATAATCAATATTGTATGGATTTATGGTAAATAGCAGATTTACACTGTCATTATATCATAAAACGCCGAAAATGTCGGTTGTTATAATCTATAATGCATAAACTTTCTCATATTTGGTCGAAAAAAGGACATTGGCAAGGCTGCCGCTCCCAAGTTCCAAATTCCAACAGCCCCGGTGTCGTGTGGGCAAGTGTCTGTTTATGAGGAAATGTCTGTTTACTAACAAAAGCAAAGAAAACGGGAGCTGAGGGGAGTAACTACTAATTTTGACAGGATTTTCTTGCAAATAACATTTTGATTCCCACACAAAGTTACTATAGCTAAAGTAAACCTAAACCTAACCTAACTTACCTAACCTAACTTAACGTTTTTCTAACCTTACCTAACCTAGCGGTCTGCCGAAAAGGGAGAGCGCGTGGAGAATATGCCGCCTGGACATGCCTTTGTTGATCCAAGTCAAAATTAGTAATTACTCCCCTCAACTCCCATTTTCTGTGCCTTTGTTTAGTAAACAGACATTCCCTCATAAACAGACACTTGCCCACACGACACCGGGACGCGTCGCTATTTCAAAACCTCAAACGTAAACATGAGAAGGCATGAACGCATCCCGCGGCAAACTGAACATTTTCGTGGCAGGAGAGATATTCTCAGTGATCTAAATGACGACTACCTACAAGAAACGTCGCTTAAGTCATCCGTGCATACAAAGAATGATAGAAAATAATCCTTTGTGCACTCCATGAAGCATTGTGTGGGGAAGTGTATAGCTGTGCAGGACTGAAGAACATGGTAGAGTGTATAGCGGTGCAAGGCTTGTGCTTTCCTGAAGAAGACAGGTCAGCTGCCACGCCTCAGAGAGCATCATAGGACATCACCATGGCTCGCAGGGTTCCTTAAGGAATCCTCGAAACCCTAAACAACACCAAGACAACACCAACAGGTAAGACGTTCGGGTGAGTTGCAGAATGAGTTGTGCGCGTCCCATTATTACAGGTAACTGCATCGTATACGGTTTGGTTAGTATGCAAACGTTTCCTATGGTTGTAACAGTTATGTAGTATAACTTAGTGGCCCGTGTTAGGTAAGCTGACAGTATTGGACTCTTTTTCCCCTAATCACATGCATCTTTGTCTAATTAGTGGTAACTCCTCCAGGACAGTGTTATTTATTGTTTTTGCTATTCCTGAGTGCTTTTTTTTTTTACTACCTCACTACACTCAACATTTAGCTGAAGTTTCCCACTATATCCCTACCTTGTTGTGTTCTCACTGTTATCTACTCTTCCATGCTCCCTTGCATGCACAGGGCAGAGTCTCTTCCATTATCATATGTTCATTATATATCATTTAACATTGTTTCTACCTCTCATCTCTCAAACTATACATTACTTTTCAAATTAGGTATTTCACTTTCCTCCAAAGCCAATCAGCATGTTTTTGCTCACATTAACTTTCAGGCTTCTTCCTCAAAGAAACTATTGAAATAATTAACTAGATTTTATATATTTTTGTCATTCTTTGCAAACAGTACAATATTATTCACGAAATGGTAGGTTATAGCGGCTTTTAGTTTGTCTTATTTATACCCAATTCTGCACTATCATTTCCTACCTTATATGCATAGCCTAGCTTACGCAACCTGTTTGTGCAGCAGTGTTATAAAAGTAATGTTGTACAAACATATTATGTAAGGTAGGCTATGCACATAAGGTAGGAAATAATGGTATGGTTCATATTACTGCATTTATTATACTAACATATTAGCTACTGGCATTTTTGTAAGCAGTAATAAATAGACAGCATGGCATATAGGCCAGACATGTGGATGTGGAATTACCCATCATATTCCCACTGGCCACTGCATTATCTTATTGTGAATACTTCACAATACTTTGTGAATACTTCACTGCATTATCTTATTGTATACTTCTTTCCAGTGAATGTCTTTTTCATAATATCCAGTTTTCTAAAAAAAAATCCTAGTTTGTATTTTTCCAAATGTTTGGTTTTTTTTAATATTAAATGACTAAACAAACTATCCACTATTTTTTTTTTTTTTTAGTCTTTCCCAAACATTCCATAGGAATCCAAAAGCTTTTCAAAGGTCATCATAATCTATATTATCTAGTTTAAAATAGTTAACTTCTTTCTAGTTCAAATCCAAAGCTTAGACAATCTTAACTAATCTTTGAAATGTTTCACTCATATTTCAGTACAGCCTGTTTGTTTTGCCTTTAATTAAAAATGTTTAGCCTAAAATATGCAATCAAACCAGCTCTCTTGTTTTATACCCAACTTATGTTTTCCCTAAAAATTCATACATGATTTTGTTTGTTTGTATATTAAACCTCGATAAACCGAACCTCGTTAAACCGAATTTCGGATAAACCAAGCGCCGTGTTGCCTTCGAACAAGCCTCTGATATACCGAACTCTAGTTTGGCATATGCGGCGATTGGTGAGCCGACCGAACATGTTGGCATCATGTGCGTCTCAGTCCGTGCGTCTTACCATACCTTCCTGGTATGGTAAGTTCAGTAAAAATACCATGTACAAAATTTTATTTTACTCTACAGTACTGTATACATAGTGAACTTTGTTTGAACAGGTATAACCGAACGACGCGGCGCAGCGGACAACCGATCATCCTATAAACCAAATTATCGGATATTGCGATCGAGCCTTCCCCCCAATTGGTTCACTTCATCTTTACAAATATGTATCGATTTGCAATGATTTTACGTTATTATTAGTATTGTCTCCAGATAATTTTTGTTTATTCTTGTAATACTTCATAATCAGTCACAGGCTCTTGCAATAATGCATAGGTGTCTGGCCAACAGTCGCGTTTGATAGTCTTCCTTTCGAACCATTGACCACGGCAACCACACACCCCACCACACAACCACACAACCACGAATGTTGAGAAACACCATGTTAGATGAAATTGTTGCTTTAATACTGATGCCCAGTAATATTTTCAATAATTTCAAGATGACGTGTTCATTTTATTTCATTCCATTTCTATATTTACTGTCATACACTGTCCCTTGCAGTTGTTTTTATCAGTATTATGCATTCTTAGTTTGAAATAAACTAGGAGTTATTGGGGGAATATATTGTTGTGCTAACATAGTTCAGATCGATGGTACTGGGTACTCTCGTCTACCGACATTCTCGTCCCGGCACAAATCGAGAACTCTCACCGATGATGGAATACTCACCGACGTGAAAATTTTCGCCGACAGTTCCACTTGTAATAGATGCAGAGGAAGCATAAAGGGTATTTCATTATTGTGCACCATATTTTTCGAAGACATTATTCTTTTCTATTTAGTTTTGATGTGTTGGTTATTATTTTAGCTCTTGATCTTAAGTGGAAACTAATATATTTTCTTATTCAAACCATACCGCCACATCCTCCCCCCAAAGTTGTAATTTCTGCCAGTATCTGTTTGGTTAAGCGGCTATCCCACGGGGCGTTTCGTCGGACTGTTTGGTCGAACTTGCCGTTTGGCCGGGCTGTTTTGGCGACCCTCGAGGGTCATTTCGTCCAACATGTTCGCTGAAATGGTTTGGTGAAATGGATCCGTTTACTCACACCTAAAACACGGAGTATTAGGAAGCTTTGGATGCAATATAGGCTACATATCACTGTACTCATATTTTTTTGCTGAAAAATGCACCATAAATTAAATATATGCCTTTTTGTTGACCAAAATATCACAACACGGCGGAACGCGCTGTGATTGGTTGTGACGTAGTCTACACACATTCAGTCTCAGATCTCGCTCAGCTGATCGGCTCTTTTTGGCTCAGCAGACCGACAGTACCTATCCATTCAACATGTCCCAGACAATAAGCACATATCATGTTTGTTTTGTGCCAATGGTCAAAATCACCACAATTAAAACTCCAGAGAAAGTGTTCATAACTATGCCTAAAGACATGAACAAGAGGAAACAGTGGTGGATGTCTGCTAGGCGTGATTTCTCGATGAAGGAAAATTCATGCTACTCTTGTTAAGACCATTTTGATGTAAGTATTAAATGTACTTGTGCATGGATAAGTAACTTGCAAATGATATGTAACTGTGGGGCTTTAGCTGAGCTGTGATAAGTTGCGGGAGTGGTATGCACTATGCCAGGGTTTTGAGGTAGGGATGAGACAGGCTGGGGTTATTTTCATGTTATGTATACAACACGCAATGAGTTAGGTAAAATTCTATAAAATCCTTTCCCGCCTTTATTAGAGTGTTTTTTTCCTCCAGACTTTCACAGATCCCTTCAGATACCTCTAAAAGGTCATTATAAAGTGGGGGAGAGATGCCCCCTTCACCCCCCGCCCCTCCTAAACGACCCCACTGGACCCCTCAAAAATATAATGTTTAATATTACCAATCTAACCTCACTATAACCTAACCTAACCTAACCTCACTAATAACCTCCTAGCGAGAGCCCCCCCCCAAAAAAAAATTATAACCTAACCTTGTAAAATTATAGTTATAATTTACTAACCTAACTAACCTTACTATCTTGCATATTACCCCTACTACCGCAAGATGACCAGTAATCCTCCTTCAAGTGATGTGATAGGTAGTCACTGTGTTTGTGAATATATAAGTTGTAGTTTATAATGAAGAGGTGGATATACAGGGATAAGCGGCCGATGACACCAGGCAAGTGATTACTTTTGGGATCGGCATTCCATAAAGGGAGCTTAAATGAACCTGCAATGAAATGTACAGCTAGGCAGATAGACGAACTCATAGAGGAACAGGTAGAATGGGATATATGGCTTTCTTTCCCCACATAAGCAAAACATACACCCTTCGTCACACTACTCAACACTTCGTCACCACTACAACCTTTGCTAACCTTACCTGGACATGGGCTGCACCCCTCCCACTAGTTCACTAACATTACCTGGACATGGGCTGCACCCCTCCCCACTAGCGCGGAATATTAACCAAATAATGAAAGCAACTTATCTGATTGGAGTTTGAGTAAACACCTGCCTCCCACAACACTCAAACTCCACTCAGATAAGTTAATCCTGTTATTTCTCTTTTAATACATATTTTTCGCTTTAAAGACAAGTAAAGGTTAGCATGTTAGCATGAATGCTGGTTTATTAACATCCTTGCTTTAATTGGAGAAGTACTCCTACTTCCTTTGGCCGGAATTTACAACATTGATTTGGGCATCGGAGAAGCTATTTACACAAGAACATAAGAAAATAAGGAAGCTACAAGAGGCCGTGAGACCTACACGAGGTAGTTCCTGTTACTTAGCTCTACCTACATCCACCTATCTTCCTTATCCATGAATTTATCCAGACTGTGGATATTATTCATAAACCACCCTCTCATAATTGGTAGAGTGGTGGTTTTGTTTCCCCTCCCCCCCTTGTGAGTGAAGTATTTTCCGCTCGTGATAGGGGTGTATAGGGATGCATATATATAATTATAATGGTAATGGGTAATATTAAGGTAATTTAAGTAAATGATTAGTACTGAGATAGGATAAATTAATATCCCCAGTGGTTAATAAACATTGCACTTAAATAATTAGCACCTTGATTTGGAGCGCGGTCATTGGTTGTCGCCCATAAATACTAGCCACTAAGATTTCTGTACGTGACTATAGGTAGGGTGGCGATCGCTGCCGACCGCCCACAGGGAGAATCAGTACACCCAGACCCTCCGTGAAGATAACATCAATTGTTAATAGACGTGCTTGTCTACAAGTTCACTACCAGCTCTCACCGAGTTAACATCTCTTATTAATATGAAGAGATTTTGTACATACGTTAATTATGTACATATATAGTGTTAAATCATAGGACTGTGTTAAAATACAACACACTGATAACAATCCGCCGCGTCAAGTTACTGGTGTGATAACCACTTGACGCCGACCACGATTACGCCTCCACCTCCGCTCTTGTCATTCACGGGCGGCCTGATCACGGGCGACCACATCGGATCACAAGACCATTGCAATATTGATCCAAACCTACAGCCTTAATTCAACCCACTATCCACCGATAAGTATCCTAGTTAGTTAAGTAGCTGGGATGATGTGTCGGGTGATAGCCATGGGTTTGATTGAATAGGTAAGAAACTCAGATTAAATATGTATGTGATACAAATTCCCACATTGGTGACCCGAGTGAGGAATTTTGATGATCATGTGATTCAGGGTGGTCGTTAATTGTGACGTGATTATGAGCCTACCACAACCGCTGGTTATGAGGCTGGAGGTGGGGTGCTTCGAAGCGTCAAGAATGACTCAGCTGTTCAACTACCATATGCCATCACCCTGTGGTAGTAGATAGCATCAGAGGTTACGTACTAGTTAGTTGTAATAACTAAAGTGGGTGTTGGCCATAGGCCTGGTTATACGCCTTGTTAGGCCAGCCAACAGCGCTTCCCGCACTTATAATATAATTAATTATCAGCTAACAATGATTTTAGTAACGTAATCTTGCATTTAATATTTCATTTGAGTTAATCAATTAAAATCATGACGGAAGGGACTAACTCATTAGCTGCTAAATTAGGTTGGCTGACACCATTAAATAATACGTGTGATGAAGCAGCTGGGACTAACCCTATAGACTATAATAGTTTAAACTCAGGTCTGCTAATGCTAAAAACTAAATGGGAAAAATATGAGACGGCTTACTGCATATATGAAGTTAAATTAAAACAAGCTGGTGATAAAGAAATTATTCAGCAAAGTGCTATCAATCATGAACACGAATGTCAAAGATATCTCGATAAAGTAATTGAATATGAGGGATTACTGGAGTGTGCTCATATTCCATCTACAGCGATAGCTTCTTTAACCCAAAGTTTGCAAGGTATTAAGCCAGAACCCCCCCACAGGGAGATCACGATTATTACGCCTGAGGGTAATCAGCTATATCAGCCACCCTCAGAGTTTAAGGATCCCTCGTTAGTGGGTAGTTATCCTGCGCCTGTTACGCAAATCAAACAGCCTGTAATTACGATTCAAACTTCTCAGCCTACCAGTAAACCACTTAGACCTACCCAAATAATAGATACAAACCCTATATCCAGGGCTACTAATAGTGAAGTACGAACAATAAATTGTGTTTTATGTGAGGGGAAACATACGCCCTCCACATGTAATATCTATTCAGATTGTTACAAGAGAGTTGAAAGGTTAAAGCGCCTTGGTATTTGCCTAACCTGTCTCCGTGGTAAACATGCTTCAAATGCATGCCCTATAAGCTTAAGAACTTGTAGGAAATGTAAACAATCTGTTCATAACATCGCTCTTTGTCCTAACAGTGATAATAACTCAAACTCTACAGTAGTTAAAATGGCAGTCACTAATTAGAGTAATTCAGCAGCTGTTCCAACTGCCGAGTTGAAGGTATGCCATAATGGTAATGCAGTCATAGTAAAGACAATGTTTGACAGTGGTGCACAAAGATCCTTCATAAGCAGAGAGATAGTTGAATTATTACAACTACCCATAATTAATAAAGTGAACATAGCCATATCAGGTTTTCTCGCCAATAATGAGGCTCAAACCTATGACATATTTCAACCCCTAGTCCAATTAAGCAGATATAAATGTAGGGTAGCTGCTGTAGTAGTAAATAATATTGGTATTAGTTTAACTGTTAATGGACTAAAGGACACAGCTGAAATGCTGAGGGATAATGGTGTTAAACTAGTTAGTAATACCTTCAAAGACGTTGATGGACCTTTCCAATTAATAATAGGAGCCGATTATTTTGGGCGTTACCTAAGGAAGGTAATCAAAATACATAACGTCTCAATGTTCACTAGTGCTGGTGGTAAGGTAATAATGGGACCCATCCCACATACCCATACAGTCGAACAGGAGAGTATTCCTAGTCATGCACAACCCCTATTAATTACCAGAATAGGAACCACTTTTTTGCCCACACCAATAAGTGAGGTTTTAGAGGAAAGTGGTATTCCAGTTCATAATGAATATATTGCCACTAATGAAAATCCTAATAATAATGTGTCGCGAGGAGATAGCACCCTCAAATTGAATACAGGATTATGGTTTAAAGGCCCTACCTGGCTGAAAGAGTGTAATAATAATCCTAATATGGTTTCCACTCAGTCAGACATATCTGAAGATATAATAAGGGAACCTGAATTGATCCCAGATCCTGTGATAGACATAGAAAGGTTTTCCTTATTGAGCAATACCTCCTGCAAGGTTAATACTCCCTGCAGGGTTAATATTCCCTGCAAGGTTAATAAAAGGGATAGCTCTGATCCTTTGAAGTTTTGTATCAGAACAATACAGAAGCAGGTATGTCCTGAGGAATATCAGCTATTGGCTTCAGCCAGTCCCCATAGGAACAAATTGACCATATTGGGTCTGTTCCTTGATGATGAGGGTATTAGGTGTCGAGGTCGAAATTTTCAAGCTGATCTTCCAAATAAAACCTGCCATCCCATACTAATTCCCAAACGCCATCATCTTACTAAAGTGTTGGTGGAAGAAAATCATAGGAACTCATTACATGGCGGAATGGCTAAAATGTTGGCCGATATCAGGTGTCAATTTTGGATAAATCATAGTAGACAGGCAGTCAAATATTACCTCAGATCTCTCATTGAATTTAATAGATCTGAGTGTAGACTAGTCTCCTATCTAGGTCCCCCTGAACTTCCCGCTGATAATGAACTCTTAAAACCATTTAAGGTCAATGGTGATGACAGTACTGGGGATACTATAACATTAGGAGATAACTCTCCCCCCGATCAAGTATATGTCAGCATATTCACTGGTACCTCTATCAGAGCTGTTAATTTTAAAATAGCTAAAGACCACAGTGCCGAAACCACTATTGAAATGTTCCGGCGCTATGTGGCCTGGGGTGATGTCACATGAAGCGTAACTTCAGTTTTCGCCGGCCCCCAGTGTGGAAATTATCCATAAACCACCCTCTCATAATTGGTAGAGTGGTGGTTTTGTTTCCCCTCCCCCCCTTGTGAGTGAAGTATTTTCCGCTCGTGATAGGGGTGTATAGGGATGCATATATATAATTATAATGGTAATGGGTAATATTAAGGTAATTTAAGTAAATGATTAGTACTGGGATAGGATAAATTAATATTCCCAGTGGTTAATAAACATTGCACTTAAATAATTAGCACCTTAATTTGGAGCGCGGTCATTGGTTGTCGCCCATAAATACTAGCCACTAAGATTTCTGTACGTGGCTATAGGTAGGGTGGCGATCGCTGCCGACCGCCCACAGGGAGAATCAGTACACCCAGACCCTCCGTGAAGATAACATCAATTGTTAATAGACGTGCTTGTCTACAAGTTCACTACCAGCCCTCACCGAGTTAACATCTCTTATTAATATGAAGAGATTTTGTACATACGTTAATTATGTACATATATAGTGTTAAATCATAGGACTGTGTTAAAATACAACACACTGATAACAATCCGCCGCGTCAAGTTACTGGTGTGATAACCACTTGACGCCGACCACGATTACGCCTCCACCTCCGCTCTTGTCATTCACGGGCGGCCTGATCACAGGCGACCACATCGGATCACAAGACCATTGCAATATTGATCCAAACCTACAGCCTTAATTCAACCCACTATCCACCGATAAGTATCCTAGTTAGTTAAGTAGCTGGGATGATGTGTCGGGTGATAGCCATGGGTTTGATTGAATAGGTAAGAAACTCAGATTAAATATGTATGTGATACAAATTCCCACACAGACTCCTTTTAAAGACCCCTATAGACTCCGCATTGACCACCTGACGACTGGTCCATTCCAATCATTCACCACCCTATTTGTGCACCAGTTTCTCCCTATTTCCTTTTTAAATCTACGCTTTTCCAGCTTGAATCCGTTACTTCTACTACAACCCTGCTTACTAGCCGTAAGAACTTTTCCTACATCGCCTTTATTGTATCCCTTTAACCACTTTAAAACTTCTATCAGATATGCCCTAACTCTACATCTCTCGAGTGAGTGTAAATTTAATAGCTTCAATCTCTTCTTATAACTAAAGTTACGCAACCTATGCATAATTTTGGTCATCCTTCTCTGGACTGATTCTAACAAGGCTATATCCATCATGTAATATGGATACCAAAACTGAACCACATAGTCTAGGTGAGGTCTGACTAGTGCCAAATATAGCTTTAGAATAACCTCAGCACTTCTACTTTTAACGCTCCTGGCAATGAATCCTAACACCCTGTTAGCTCGATTTCTAGCCTCAATACATTGATTCCAAAGACGGAGGTCTGGGGTTACCCGCACTCCCAGATCTTTCTCACCTTCTGATCTTTTCAGCGATACATTGAGTATAGTGTACCTATTACCAGAATGTTTTCTACCAACATTCATTACGCTACACTTATCAATATTAAATTATATCTGCCATATATCTACCCACACATTTAATTTATCTAAATTTCCTTGCACTATATTTACATCAGACTGTGATCTAATTATCCTACCTACCTTAGTATCATCCACAAACCTGCTGATATAACTACTAATCCCACTATTTAAGTCGTTCATGTAAATACAAAATAGTAATGTACCCAAAACAGACCCTTGTGGAACCCCACTTGTTACCTGCCATATAGATTTAGAACCATTAATTGCACTCTTTGTTGCCTATCAGTTAGCCAAGATTTTAACCCTAGTTAACGGTCAATACTACAATTTTTAACCTGTGACGGGTTGTGGTGCAGTAAGGGCCCTGGCAGTTAGTGACTACCATCGGGATTTATGTACCAGGGGTCACTGCTGCAGGGGGCACTAAAGTGTACGGCGTCCTACTTGGAAAGTGCACTACCGCAGTGGATTGAATGGAGCTGGGGCCTGATTGACTGCTGCCTCCCAAGAAAGCGCCAGGCACGGCTGCCGCACCACCCTTGAACTTGCACACTGAGCCTACACCAACACTACATTAGACCTCATGACACACACAGATAGCCCCGAGTCAACGGTTACCACTACTACTCTCGACCTGTGACGGGCTGTGGATCAGCAAGGGTCCTGACAGTTAGTGACCACCATCGGGATTGAAGGTACCAGGGGTCACTTCTGCAGGGGGCATTAATAGTGTACGGCGTCCTACACGGAAAGTACACTATCCGCAGTGGATTGAATGGAGCTGGGGCCTGATTGACTGCTGCCTCCCAAAAAAGCGCCAGGCAAGGCTGCCGCACCACCCTTTAACCTCCACACTGTGTTCCCACCATTACAAAACACACATAACATTAGCCTATTATCAAGCACTAAACCTACCCCCACAAACATAGTAGTTAGCCATAGATTACAGCTTTCAACTTTCCTCACAAATTCCATGCAGTTTTTCTATAATGCATGATATCACTTTATTTCCGGCCAGCATCGG
>JACEEZ010014151.1:45000-57500 GCA_016584305.1 Chionoecetes opilio | reverse complement strand
TGTGGCTCATGTAGCTCTCTCTATATTAAATGACTTTTTTAAGATCTAGATATACACAATCTGCCCATCCATCTCTTTCTTGTGTTGTATCAATAATTATACTTGAGTAAAAGCTTATTAAGTTGGTCACACATGATCTTTTTTTTCTAAAACCATACTGCCGGTCTGTTGTTATACCTTCATTTTCTAAGTCTTCCGTTCATTGATTCTTTATTATTTTCTTATATATCTTGCATACTTTGCTAGTCAATGACAGTGGTCTATAAATTAGTGGTTAATCCTTCTTCCCATTTTTTATATATTGGCACTATATCGGTTCTCTTCCACTACTTTGGCACTGTTACCATTATTAATTAGCACTTTATCATATCATATACTGGTTCGATCAACTGCTTTCTGCACTCCTTTAAAACATAACACGACACTCCTTCTGGTCCTATTGCTTCCCTCTCCTCTAATACCTTCAACAATCCACAAACTTCTTCTTCCTCTATTTTTAATGTCCACTCCTTTTGGACTTTTTTTTATTCTCTGCGGTTCGTTGAATTTGTATTCTTTTGTGAATGTGTGTGTGTGTGTGTGTGTGTGTGTGTGTGTGTGTGTGTGTATGTGTGTGTTTTCACCTGTGTGTGTGTGTGGGTATGTGTGTGTGTGTGTGTGTGTGTGTGTGTGTGTGTGTGTGTTAGAGTCAAGAATGAGGAGAGTGTGCTCATTTGTTTCCTATATTTAACCTAAGAGAGCCCTGTCTACCGATTTAAGAGAGAGAGAGAGAAGAGAGAGAGAGAGAGAGAGAGAGAGAGAGAGAGAGAGAGAGAGAGAGAGAGAGAGAGAGAGAGAGAGAGAGAGAGAGAGAGAGAGAGAGAGAGAGAGAGAGAGAGTCTTCTCAACAAAGAATGATAGAAGTGTTAGTATTATAAGTACTACCCTTCAGCTACACCCTTTTATCTAATAATCACTGGGCCCTAATGCAACCTTAAGGATTAAACTTGTCTAGAGTTTGCGAGGGACCTTAACCTAATATTATCAATAGGCAGACGGCTGATGTGAGCGACCGAGGTTGAGGCAGGCTGTGACAGGCTTCAGAACACCGTATAGTATTTATGACCTTCAAACTATAGGTTTTACATATGGTGACGTGGTTAACAGGTGTGAAATGTGACCTTAGACACATCTTGGCGACATTAGTACTTTCATGTCTTCCTCCCAAGCATTCCCTGTGATGTGTAAGTGAGGTAAGAGGCCGACCTTCCATGGTCGCCGCTTCGCGATGTCCGGCTGTGTTGTCCACGACCACACTCCGCCCATCACCTCCCTTCTGAAACAAGTCATAGAACGCACATGCTTTCTTTGTCACGCTCGTTACGCTTGGCACACTATATGAAGCAAAGGCAACGTTAGGAAATCGGCGCATAAGATATGGCATAGCGCTATCTACATTTTTATTATTTTTATTTTTACATCACAAAGGACTGGCCAAGGGCACAACACAAAGAGGTAACACAAAGCCCGCTTAGTTGCCAGTCCCTATAAAGAAGACAGTAAGATAATAAAAAGGGGGGGTTGGGCCAATTTAGTTCGGGAGGTTTCTTATCACTCTGCTCTTGAAAAGATTTAAGTCATAGGAAGGTGGAAAAATAGAAACAGGAAGAGAATTCCAGAGTTTACCAGTGAAAGGGTTGAAGGAGTAAAGATGATTAAATCTTGCATTAGGAAGATGGACAGATAAAGGATGAGAATGAGTAGAAAGCCTTGTGCAGCGAGGCCACGGAAGGGGGCGAGGCATGCAGTTAGCAAGTTCAAAAGAGCAGTGAGCATGAACATAACGGTAGAAGATAGCAAGAGAAGCAACATTGCGGCGGTGATTTAAAGATTGAAGACAGTCAGTCAGAGGAGGGGAGTTGATGAGACGAAAAGCTTTTGACTCAACCCTGTTTAAGAGAGCTGTATGAGTGGATCCTCCCCAAACATGTGAGACATACTCCATACATGAGCGGATAAGGCCCCTGTAGAGAGCAAGCAACTGGGAGGGAGAAAAAAAAGAACGCAGACGCCACAGGACACCTAACTTCTTAGAAGCTGTTTTAGCAAGAGATGAGATGTGATATTTCCAGTTCAAATCTTTAGTAAAGGATAGCCCAAGAATGTTTATTGTATAATAAGGAGATAGTTGAGTGTCATTGAAGAAGAGGGGATAGTTATCTGGTAGGTTTTGTCGAGAAGATAGGTGAATAAATTGGGCTTTTGAGGCATTAAACAAAACAAGGTTTGCTTTACCCCAATCAGAAATTATAGAAAGATCAGAAGTTAGGCGCTCGGTGGCATCAATCCGTGAATCACTTAGTTACTATTGAGTTGAACGTCTAACAAACGACGTTGAAAAATGCAGGGTAAAATCATCAGCGTAGGAGTGGATAGGGCTTTGAGTTAGACTTAGAAGATCATTAATGAATATTAGAAGGAGAGTGGGTAATAGGACAGAACCCTGGGGAACACCACTATTGATAGATTTAGGAGAAGAAAAATTTCCGTCTACAGTAGCTGCAATGGAACGGTTTGAAAGGAAACTAAAGATGAAGGTACAGTGAGAAGGATATAAACTGAATGAGGTTAGTTTGGAAATTAAAGATTTGTGCCAGACTCTATCAAAAGCTTTTGATATGTCAAGGGCAACAGCAAAAGTTTCACCGAAACGCTTAAAGGAGGATGACCAAGATTCAGTTAGGAAAGTTAGAAGATCGCCAGTAGACCGCGTTTTACGGAAACCGTACTGACAATCAGATAGAAGATTGTGAGCAGATATATGCTTAAGAATCTTCTTATTAAGTATAGAATCAAAAACTTTAGAAAGGCAGGAAGTCAAAGACTTACAGCAAGAAGGAAAGGTGGAAGTAGATAGACAAAGACGGAAAAGTTTGATCAGGCAGGGTGCAAGCACAGAAGCACAGTTTTTGAGAACAATAGGAGGAACTCCGTTAGGACCGTAAGCCTTCCGATGATCTAGGCCAGAAAGGGCAAAGAAAACATCATTACAAAGGATCTTAATAACAGGCATAATATAGTCATAGGGTGGAGGAGAAGGAGGAACAAGCCCTTTATCAACCAGAGTGGAATTTTCAGCAAAGGTCTGAGCGAAGAGTTAAGCTTAAGAAGGATATGAGACAGCTGTGGAGCCACCTGGGTGAAGCATAGGAGGGAAAGATGAAGAAGAAAATTTGTTAGAGATGTTATTACACATTATTATTACATAGAAGTAAATACTCGTGTTGGTGTTGGCCTTACCTGATCCATCGGGTGGAATAGGCGAGTTGCATGGCTGTAAGGGTGACGCGCCACCACCGCCCTTCCACCCGCAGGGAAGGTCCGTCTGGGGAAGGAGATAATTATGAGTGTGTGTGTGTGTGTGTGTGTCTGTGTGTGTGTCTGTGTGTGTGTGTGTGTGTGTGTGTGTGTGTGTGTGTGTGTGTAATTCACCCATGCTTTTGTCCACGCTAGTCACACACACGATCGCCAGTTTCACTCCCTATGAGCGAACCTGGTGGTCATAATGACCGGTCTATGGGTAATACCTCACACACAACACAAACCCATCCCCTTCTTCAAGGGTCATGGTAACCGCCCAAATGTGTCAATGAAAAATTCCCGGTTGTGTGTGTGTGTGTGTGTATTTACCTAGTTGTATTTAGCCAGTTGTATTTTACAGGGCCTGAGCTACAGTCGTATGGTCCCGTCTCCACATCTACATTTTTATTACGCCTCAGTAGTGCTTAGTATTGGCCGAATCCACCACCCCGGGAGGCAGGATACAACCCCCGGCTAACACCTTAGGCCATATTTATAAAGGCTCCATAAGCCTTATGGGTTTCCCATAAGCAGACAAAATTGCGAGTTCGCCATAAGTTACCGACAATCTCCATAAATGCTGCAGTTTTTCCATAAATTCTCCATAAGCGCTATGGGAGGTTCGGAGCTCCCATAAGGACCCTTATGTTGATATAAGATGTAAACATGACAGCGCAACAACTCTTCCGGCAGCGCCATCCCAGGAATTTTCGTGCCAGAAGAGACGTTCTCGGCGAATTGAGTGACAAAGAACTTGTCAAGAGTTATCAGCTGAATCATGAGGGAAATATGTGTGTCACTCTCGTGAATGCATCCCTCTAGAGTAAATAAGAATGGAACCATGCGCTGACAGCGGGAATGAAAATTATAATAACATTATGATTGTTTCCTCGCCACTGGCAAGATACAGCAGTGCAGCTGCTGCAGTGATGACCATGGAGCAGCAGGAGTGGACAGGGGAGATACTTGTCCAAGGCCGTCCATGGTAATACATTTATATACTCAAATTATGGAATGGAACTGTCGTCGAAAACTTCTGTTGGCGAGAATTCTTGGTTGTTGTCTCGCCGACAGAAGTTTTCGACGACAGTTCCACTTGTACTAATAGATGAAAAGGATTAATAATGGGTTTTCATTGTTTAATTGACACAACATTTTTCGAAGGCATTATTATTTTCTATTTAGTATTGATATGTTTATAATAAATTTAGCTCTTATTTTTGGCAGAAATGAAGGTAAAGATTCGTTTTAACTACGCTGTCATATCTACCCTTTGGAGGGCTATAATTTCAGCTTCAGCATGTAGTGGAGATACTACCTACTTCCGGAAAAACTAAAATATAATACTTGGAAACCCGAGTAATTTTTTACACTAGGACCAGACTTCCCTGCACAATTGGGAGTGTGGCTTTACAGGGATTTTTTATTTTTATAGGGAGCTTTCTGGTTACCTTAATGGATTTTAAGAAACTCTCAATGAGTTTCTGTCGCAAATAATTAATTTTGGAGATATAAAATGTTTTGTAGTAGGAAGCGTATAGGACATATGAAATTAACTAACTAACACCTTTAGATTCACTAACCTAACCTAATGTAACCTAAACCCACCTTTAGATTCACTAACCTAACCCCACCTTTAGATTTACTAACCTAACCTAATCTAATCTAACCCCACGTTTTAACCTCGGAGCTTGAAGGTTAGGTAAATTTCCCAAATCGAGGGGAAAATTACCCTAGATCTAGGGAGTTTTTACACCTACGTAACTCCAAAAATACGTGTTTCCGACGCATTATTTAGTCCCCACCCTAAAACCCCGGGTAAATTTTTACACTAGGACCGAAATTCCCTACACAATTGGGAGTATGGTTTCCGTTCACCTTATTGGATTCTAAAAAACATTCACTCTATGAAAGCGTTTCTTAACCTTTTCCGACCTCAGCACCCCCTGTAGTCAGGTCTAGGAAGTCAAGCACCCCCTATTTCTGGCTAACATCTGGTTATAGAGACTGCAGTTGCTACACTACTACAGGGATAAAGTAAAGTGAAGTGAAGTACTGTTTGATCATTTGTTTTGTTCATTCTCAAAAAAAAAACCACCAAGGATGCCAATACTACAGGCAAAAACAATGGAATGATCATCTCCAGCGCTGCCCTCGCCACTCCAGGGTACGCTACTAACTGATCACACCAGAATCCAGACAATCATAATGTACGGAATTTTGTCTAACAACCCTGGTTCACCTGCAGATCAATAATCTCCTCCTTCAGGTTGTCAGCATCACTCCTGTCTGTCAGGAAGGGCTGCTGAAACCATTCTGCAAATGTATGATCCTTGGGAAAGTACTTTGTCATGGTGGTCTCAAGGTGCGAGAGGTGAGCAACAATATTTTCTACAAGCATGGGACTGACTGTCTTATTCCCCAATATCTCGTCCAGGATAGGAAAGCTTACCACATTCCCTCCCTGGATTCGACGATTCCAGAGTGAAAGCTTCTTCTTGAAGGCTTCTACCTTTTCTGCACAAACAATATTGTTAGCAAACATGCCTTGCATGGACAAGTTGAGTTCATTCAAATGGCTGAAAAAGTCTGCCAGATAGGAGACAGAGAATTAATATTTCGTCCTCAAAATTTTCAGCGAGCTTATTCCGATACTCGCGGAGGAATATTGCAATATCATACTTGAGCTCTGTAATACGGGTCAGGATTTTCCAACGTGAGAGCCACCGCACTTCAGTGTGGAAGAGAAGGACCTGATGTTCACATCCCATTTCCTCACAATGTCACTTCAACACTCTGTGTCTGTGGTTTAAAGGACGACCCCGGATGAACTTCACAACTTGAACACAGACAGATATAACTTCTGAGGTGAGGCGGCAACGTCTATGCAGACCGACCCTATACCTTCTTCCACTTGATATGATGCTTCTCAAAGCACTCGTCCAAGAGTCGGAATACATCAGCTGAATTCATCGTCGTTTGCAATGCCTAGCAGAAGAGGATTTCATCTTTAATTTCACCATCCTTGATGTACCGGGTATTACAAAATCAGTTGACTGTTGGGTTTTTTTTTTTTTTTTTTCATTTGTGCCTATAGCGCCTGTAGGCAGTGGGGACCCATGGCTCGGATTGTAAGCTCTAGAGGTTCCCTTGAGGGCTGCTGTGATGGTTGGCCCTCGCCCGTGGTGGCGCAGGCAGGCTTTTTTATAGTGACGCCTCTGATTAGAGGCTCATGCCGCCCCCCTGTGTCCTCTGATGCACTCGCATCGATGGTAGAGTTAATGGGCAAGGCATGTGGGTGTTCTTAAGCCACTCGACGGTACAGAAAGGTTTTGCTTTTTCGTCGGGGATCGAACTCGGGTCACCGAGAACGCCAGTCGGAGACGCTAATCACTCTGCTACCGCCTCTCCAAATATTGGAAACATCAGTTGATTCATCCAACTGGAGACAGATGCGGAGGGGACTGTCCATAATCTCCTGAACAATCTGGTCCAATATGTTGCAACTCATATCTGCAACTCTCCCTGCGATGACATCGTTGGACAGAAGCACTTCTTTCATCTACTTGGCTGTCTCTGTTCCAAGAACCAGTTCTACCATCCGAATGGTGCATGGCTTAACCAGGTTTTCCGGAGCCGAATGCGAAGCCTTCTCCCTGATGCACTAGCTGGTAAATCATCTCATAGGAAGCTTGCAGATGGGGTTTATGCACTGGCTTGAATCCAAGTCAGGGTAATGTGCCTCTCTGGTCCATCTAGCCCTCTTAGCCTGCAGTCGATAGTCTGTTCATGTTCTGCAGCTGGATGCTTCACTTGGTGTTCTCGGAGTCTAGCTTACCTCAAATTTGAGTTGCAAATAATGAAATAGCAGGTCATAAATTGTGCCCGGTTTGGTCCTCCACGATCATCCAGGAGTGCAGTGAAGCCATACGTAACATATTCGTCACTTCATTTACGCTTCTTTGGCATTGCAGAATCAAACAAGCCAATGGACAAAACAAAGAAGCTGTTAGCAAAACAGCACCAATCTAACTTAGACAATTGACCTTAAAAAAAAACAATATTTCATAAAATTGGAGCAACTACTTTATGAGTGATATTAACAGATAAATAAACAAACAGACACAATAGTATTCACATATAGTGAATATGTCACAATAGTATAACACATAGTATTATTCCACCTTCGGGGGTAGAGGTAATGATAATATGTGTACAATTTATAGACAACCAATGATATTTTTAATAAAAACAGCTGAAAGTTTTAATGTTTAGGGTAGGCTCAAACATTTTCTAGGCCCATTAAATTGGTGCAGATTTGAACAAGCGTCATCAATATATTCATCTATAAAAAAAATGAATCGACACATTGAGAGAGAGAGAGAGAGAGAGAGAGAGAGAGAGAGAGAGAGAGAGAGAGAGAGAGAGAGAGAGAGAGAGAGAGAGAGAGAGAGAGAGAGAGAGAGAGAGAGAGAGAGAGAGAAAAAAAAAATTATATGAGTGAGTTAGAGCGAATGAGAAAGAGTGGTTCAATGGTCTTACCAGAATTACAGGAACTTGAAGTTAAGGTGAAACACAACGATGCGGGGGCTTGAGCTGCACTGCTACTACGCAACTACTGCCTGCAGCGGCGCGGTCTCACCGTCTCATGTCAGACATCAGCACTCGAGTGTAAGTACACTCTCAATGAAAGTCAGTATGATGAGGTTAAAGTTTATCAAATGAAAATAGTATTCTTGTCCAAAAGTATCCCTTCGATACTTTTGTATCCATTGCGAGGAACTCTAACATTGTACTGCCATATGTGGAGCATTTTTCAGCACCCCCTAAAATTTATTTCAGCACCCCCTGGGGGTGCTAGCACCCCAGGTTAAGAAACACTGCTCTATGAGCTTCCGTCGCAGTTCACTACTTTCGGAGATATAAGATGTTTTTAATAGGAAGGATAAGATAAGATAAGATTTTCATCCTATCTAGACACTTTGCAAGTACCAACTACAAGGTTATTGACTATACAAAGCGCCGCCACGTCAGCACGAACTAGGCGGACTCGAACCGCTGACCGAATGCACGGGGACGCTGCACATTGCGAGCTCACGTCTCTACCAACCTTGCCACCCTGACGGGCTAATAGGAAGGAGAGTATATGAGATATGCAAGTAAAATTAACCTAACCCTACCTTTTGACTCACTAATCTAACATAACCCCACGCTTTAACCACCTAACTAAAGCCAAATCTACATTGAAAAATTGTCCGCAGCAAGGAAAGAACAGAGAAGAACATAGGCGATGCAGGTCACATGAGGAAGAAGAGTGAGAGGCACGTAAACACTTGTCTCTCCTTCCTATGAACATATGAATCCTATGCCTTCCTATGAATCCTAACATATGATATCCTATGAATTCCTATGAATTATCTCCAAAAGTAATGATTTGCGACGGAAGCCCATAGAGAGAATGTTTCCTAGTAGTCAGGCAGATAGGTGTATCCATCATAAGAATTGTGGGTTTAGACGTACAAGCATGAAATCTGGCAAAATCATAGATAATAATCTAATGAATAATTCCAAATATGGACCCACCGCGAAAACGTCCTATGGTAGCCGTGGCGGCCATTTTACAAAATGACCGTTTTGATCGCGATTATTTTTAACCGGACGACACAAATGCTTCTTTATGTTCTAATGAAATGACTCTAGATACACATATATGCCATAATTGTATTCTCCAAATGACCACAATTTGCATTTGTGTTGCCAGCAATGTCAATTAACCCACCAGGGAGCGTAATAAGTACTGACTCATCAAATTTCGGAACCTCCGCGTTCAGGAGTCAATGTTTCAATGAACTTACAGGACCAAATGAACTAGTTGACAGGTAAGTACATATTTATTTTAAGTAAGCCACTATTATCTATGACTGTGCCAAATTTCATGCTTGTACGTATAAACCCACAATTCTTATGATGGATACACCTATCTGCCTGACTTAAAAGTAACAAATTTAGTAACTGAGCAAATTATTTGGTGGCTAAGATATAAGAGAGATAATTATTAAAATGCCTGGCTTAGTGATATTTTATTTGGTTAAGTTGACAAAACGAATATGGTAAATTTAAACAGTTTCGTCTACAACAATACAGTTTGTTAACAATAATCTAAACTCAAAAGTTCTCAACTAATTTCAGCTATGTATATAAATACTAATTACAGCAAATATATTGGACTGTTTTGTAAACGCATTTTAAATACATTATTCCGTAAGCTGTAAGCATTCAACAAGCTTCCAAGATTGATTTAGAGAGAAATAGTGAAATAATAAATAGGCTCCCCGTATATAGATATGTCCCATCATCCCAACAATATATACCCAATATATATGAAATGATAACAAGTTGCTCTGAACATTGAAGATTAGTGATATTGACATTATTAAGCATGAGTAAAGCACTGTAACGGTAACTTACTAGATAGTTCCAGTTTGATCTTGTTTATACGTCACAATTTTCTCCACCACACTGGCACAAAGCGGTACATTTCAAACTAGCTTGTTTGCACTTGCATCGACCCTTGCAACCCTTTTTGCATTTACAACAAATAAGCTCCCTTGATGAAGTGCTGGCTTCAGGAAGCATGGACCACAGAGGTTTCCAGTTGTGGGGATCGATCCATCCCCAATCCCCAGGTGAGGGCAGATCCATAACAACCTTGAGCATGTTTCCCCAGCAGTGGCCACCCGTGTACACAGCCCTCTTGATTTGTTGTACCAGGGCTCCTCTGGTAGGGGGAATAGCTTCCATGGCTCGTCCTTTCTTCGTGAAGAGTGCCTGTCGAGCTTCGTCTATGTTGACGAGATTGCTGGTGCGATCGTAGAGAAGAATGGTGAACCGCTCGAGCACTGCCACAACGTCATCAGAGATGTCTGCTGTCCCCGTGGAGAGATGAACTAACGCTGGCGTCAATTCGTCAAATACTTTCCAGATATCCCAGGCTGTCTTCTTGCCCCGTGTATTAAATGACGAGACTGTGTCACACCCTGTGTATGCATGGAACATCGGGAGGGCCTGTGACTTATCTGGTCCGAGGAATGCTGCAATTTCATGTGCTGGAATATACCTGAAGTGCTGGCCTGTCCCAAAGGCCACCCAAAGCTCCTGGATTTTGAGTTTGGTTGTTGCTGACACAGCCAATACCACTATATCTGTATCCACCGTACGCAGAAGAATTTTCTGAAATCTGTAATATTGGCCGAGATATAGGCGAATATAGAGTTTTTGGTAATGGCGGCACTAATTTGCATAAAAATGATACGTTGGACATTTTTTCAACTATTTAACATAGCAAATCATTTTCTACACATTGTTTCCTATCTATAGACACCAATGAGAAGTATATTTCGGGGGGGGTGCACGAGACCCCTACCTAGCCACTAGACTAAAAGCGGCCATTTTGTAAAATGGCCGCCACGATTACCATAGGACGTTTTCGCGGTGGGTCCATATCTCGAATTATTAATTAGACTATTATCTATGACTGTGCCAAATTTCATGCTTGTACGTATAAACCCACAATTGTTAACCTATCTGCCTGACTACAAGTGACGTGCAGACGTTCAGGAGGCTGGCGTAGGCGATTACTGCGACGGGGAATCTTGTCTTCCTTTACCGCTGATGTGGCTGTGTCAGACTGGGCAGGCGACGTAGGCGGCGTTGGTAAAGTCTCCATGGCAGGATGAGACGTTGCAGGCGTAGTCGTGAGCAGGGGCCGATACGGACGCAGAAATCGGCGATTTCTCCAATAAAATCTCCCACTACCCAGCTTTACGAGGTATTTTCGCCTATCGCCAACTCCGACCACCTCGCCTGCACGATCCCATAGGCCTGTAACGTTGTTCTGGACATCAACCCTGGAGCCGATGCGTAAGCCATGAAGTGTACGGGCGGAGCGGTCGTGACGCTGCTTCGCCTGATGCCGGAGATTGTCAGCTCTGGCATCACACTCATCGGCTGCGCGCTGCCACTTTGGGGCAAACGCACGGTGATGAGTGGGCACCCCAGACCGCAACGGATGCCCGAAGAGGACTTGCGCGGGTGATCTTCCGCTAGCGCGTGGCGTATTCCTTAGCTCCAGGAGACCTCGTTCAAATGCATCGTCGTCTAACTGCCTACCGGTCGTTGCTGCCATAATCATTTTTTGACAGTCTTCACAGCTGCCTCCGCGTGACCGTTAGCTCTGGCGTAGGTCGGTGACGACATCTCGTGACGAACCTCCCACCGATACAAAAACCTGCGCATAGTCGATGACGCAAACTGCGGTCCCCCATCAGTCTGACGTATAGTCGGAACCCCAGTCATGCCGAAGAGGTGGCGTAACTCACCGACTAGATGGTCAGCAGAGGCAGTTCTGGGATACGTTATCACATATGGCCAGCCGGAGAGCCGATCCACATATACCAAATATGTTCTGCCCGCTACATGGAAGTAGTCGGCTGACACCGACTCGAACACTCGAGTGGGCGGCCGGTCGTCCATCCACAGCGGCTCGTTGGCGTGGCTGGGTAGTACCATACGGCAACGGGGACAGGCAGACACGGTGTTGGCGATGTCGTTATCAATCCCAGGCCAGTAAACTGTTTGACGTGCTCGGCGCTTCGTTCGCTCAATACCTTGATGCCCTTCGTGCAAGCGGCCGAGAACTTCCTAGCGTAGGCTGGTCCAGGTAGGCTAGTCTCGCCCCGTATACGATCATGTCATCATCCAATGACAGCAGATGCCGGACTCCCCAATAAGGCCGGATGATACTGTGAAGCTGAAGGCGATGTTCCGGGACCCCTGTAGGATGGCTTGTTTAAGAGAAGAGTACTGGGGATCACGTGAAGCAGCAGCACATACCTTTTCCAATCCTGGGTCTACCACTGGGGCGAGTCGAAAGCCATCTTCTGCTGCACGGGACGCCTCCAAAGCCGAAATTTAGGTCTCGTGCAACGGATCTGACTTCACTACAGCTGTGTCGAGGATTGGCTCCGGATCACAGACCGGTGAGCGTGAAAGCGCGTATGGTATTTGGTGCGCCGTCCCTTTCTGCCAACTGGCTGTAAAACTGTACAGGATTAACTTCTCACGCATACGCTGCAGCCGCGGATTTTCTATCTCTGACAGAA
>JACEEZ010014151.1:0-40000 GCA_016584305.1 Chionoecetes opilio | reverse complement strand
TGGACGCCTGGGCGGAAATCACATGGATATTTGATGATGACTCCGGAGGGCAGGTGAATACGGACTAGGTGCCGCTGTCGAGCTAAAGGTCTCCATAACGCCGCAACTCGCTGCAGTTCCCATTCTTCCGGACGTTGATTAGCGGCTACCTGCCAGGTTGGTTCCAAACCTGCCTGCAGGAACATAACATCAGGGCATACAGCGGCACCGTGCTGGTGGGGAGCAGCCTTAGCGTGGATCTCCAGGAATAACTCTGGGAAAAGAAGCTGTCTGGCAGTACTGTTATTAGGCCAGTTGAGGGATGCCAGTGCCGCTCTTCGCATGACGAGTGGGCCGTCCATGGCTTGGCACAGTTGGCACTCGTGTATTGAGGCGTCATACCCTCGAACGTATACAAGCTGGCCGTGACCCTCCCGTACCTGCAGGCACCCCGTTCTCCACCGCCCGTCTGCACCTCTAACAGAGCCCCCAACAGCCCACACACCTAGCCACTCCGCCACCCACACAAGCCTCTCCAGCCGGGAGTGATGGCTAAGTTGAGATAAATTTGAAGCAAGAAGAACATAGGGCGTCTTTACACGAGCGAGGACTTTGGAAAGTGCATGTGGTACTGAGGGCGTGGGTGGCTCAATAACTAAATTGGCTTTGCTGCGCAGCCCGGCGTCGGTTACAAGCAGTAATGGGAGATCAGGGTATATCCGATCAAAGTTAGAAATAAGTCTCTTGAGGTACTTGGAGTCCACGTCCCATAGCACCGCTGTCACTACCTGTCTCAAGGGCAGGGCGGCGCAGGCGACGCGTGTGAAGCCTTGTATATAACGCGGGTAACCCACCTTAGAACCAAGAAACCTCTCCTGGCAAGCCAGCTGCCCATGGCGCCGCCCTGGCGCTGCCAACACCGAGGCTTCGCTCTGCTTTGTCGCAGTGTCATCATCCTTGGGGGGATCAAAGAGCGGCAAGTGCAAGACGGAGGTCAATTGTTTCAATAGGTTCCTAGTGCCTAAGATATGAGCACGTAGAGCAGCAGGCGCCAAAGGCTTGTCCAGGTGGTTTAGAGTAGCCACTACCTGCTGTAGTGGTCCTTGGAATACCCGGCAATAGGTCCCTGGAGGTCCATGTCGGGCTAGACACTCCTCGCAGGCCCCGGCACTTCCACCCTTCCACTGAGGTCCGGTATCTCCCGTTGACTCCTCCACGTGCCTGCAGAGAGACATGATGAGTTAGCATGAAGGCAATTCTCATGACAATATTATCTTTAATATAAGTATATAAGGTTCAGTCACCTATGAGCGGAGATCGGGGAGGTGAGGGTGAGGGAAATTAGCAGTAGCGTCCATGAGCACGAAGCTAAACACAGCAGGATCAGCTGTACGCTGGCCTGCCATGTCTCTCGCGAACACCATGTCGGCCCACAACTCCCACGTCTGAGGCAACACCCATCCTCCACGCTCGAGTCTGTTGAAAGGAGACAATTATGTTATTACACAGGCACGCAGCCTAGTACCTTGTATAGGGGCAACAAATAGAGTCAGCGTCGATAAGCAAGTGGGTACAAGGGTGGCCCCTGGGATATACAAGGCCAGTGCGATCGCCTGTTACGAATGACGTGGGGAATCAGAACCGGGTATTTAATGTGTAATAGGGGTATCATAACCAGGGGAAAAAGTTTACTGTCCAGAGTAATTTGCCCTCTACTAAATACGTTTATCAGTATAAATGATATAATGTTATCTTTCGAAATGCTTGTTATGTAAGATTATCACATAAAACACAGTAAAACACACTAAATACATGCAATTTTCAGACTGACGAAATATGCATGAACTCAACACTCACTTCAACTCGTCGCCATTTAAACTTTTGTGAGAAAACGTTTGACATGGAGTATACCAAAGGAAGCGGTTTTATATTGAGTGAGACCCATAAATCCGCTTAAAATATTTATCCACCGTCGAGTGGCCTAGGAGCACCCACATGCTGCCCATAACTCTACCTTCGAATGCGAGTGCATCGAAGGACAAAGGGGGGCGGCATGAGCCTCTAATCACAGGCCTCGCTAATATAATCCTGCCTGCTCCAGCACGGGTGAGGGCCAAACATCACAGCCCTCAAATTAGCCTCCAGGGTCTACCATCCAGCTGCCTGGGTCTACCATCCTGCTAGGTCATTGCCTACAGGTGCTATAGGCATAAAATGTAAAAAGAATATATATATATATATATATATATATATATATATGTATATATATATATATATATGTATATTATATATATATATATATATATATATATATATATATATATATATATATATATATATATATATATATATATATATATATATATATATATATATATATATATATATATATATATATATATATATATATATATATATATAATATATATATAAAGATTACCCATGTCTACAATTCATGCAGAATAGTCAATTTGCACTGCATAGTTTAATACACAGCTTCAGCACTGCAAAAGTAGTAATAATAATGAGCTGCACTGTAGTGAGTGCTGAGTGAGGAGGGTGGCGCGGCTGCTTAAATCGCTATTGATAATGTTATTTAGTTAACGCTAATAGTGCAGCAGATAATCATAACAATTGTGCAAATTATGACTAAAGCATGAAACTTTTACCAGTGTTAGTACATACCATAAGGTTCATTTTCAGATCGGGAGGTAAGTCAGATTTGACCTCTGAGGATAGTGAGAGGTCAATGACCTCAATTACATTGAAATTGTCATTTTTTCACGATTCTGGTGCAGTTTGTCTGTTTTGGGAATCATTAAAAAGGTATGTTGCCATGTGTTGGTCCCTTTATCTTCTTAAGAGCCTATTTATACATAATCACAGGATGCAAGCATGACTGAACAAGTGCTTTAAATGAGGTCAGTGACCTCAGAAAACAAATTGATTGAAATACACATTTAGGTTATTGTGGTGTCCTGAACAGCTTGCATGAAATCGTGTTGTAAGATCATCTGTTTAAGATCATCTGTGACACCCATTCATCTATGGATTGCTTCTCTAGAGCTGTCTTCACTGTCCTCAGCCACCCATACTCTTCTTCCACGGCAGCTTCAGCAGCCAGGAGGTCTGGAGGCCTTGCAGGACGTTGTACAGCCGGTGCAGTGAAGTGCTTCGTCTTCATGGCAGCAGGTGGCACACTTGTGTACACGCGTCGCCCTTCTCCCCGTGAAGTGGGTTTGCTTTGGTTTAGCTCTCAGGATTGAATGGCTCGTCTGTGAGGGGAGTGTTGTGGAGGCGGAGAGTAAGTGGGGTTTGTTTTGGTGCTGGGGTTGAGAGGTAGTGTGGTAGGGGGAAGGGTCTGGGGCTAAGGGGGGTAGAAGGGTCGAGGGAGAGTGTATGAAGGGTGTGGGGGGCGCTTAAGCTTTTCTGGAGGCGATAAAAAGACCTAAAAAGGAGCTTTGCAATGAAGTGAACGAATTGAAAAGCGTTGTGATGAACGGAAATAGAGATACGTTCCTTTAAAGTGTGGAGGGGGGCCCCAAGTGGAGCGAGGGAGGGCACTCGAGTGATTCCCCTTTGGGGTACCAGAGGGGAAATGTGACTAAAGCGACTACTAAGGTTCCATAAGCACCAGGGATTTTTTGGGGAAGGTTTTGATCTGGAGCCCGCCCGTGGAGAAAAAGGAAAAAATGACCATCTTGTGGCAAAAACTCATTTAAAGGTACTCTCGGGCGCAAAGGACGATAGGAGGTTAGGAAGGTGGATACTCATTCCCCGAAGGTAAAATCTTTTTTCTGGTGAAAGCAGGTTAGGCACTTGACACAGGTTCTTGACAGAGAAGGGATGCACATAAAGTGGGTGAGTTACCCAGGAAGGGGATAGGTTATGTTTAGTGATAAATAGTTGAGTGATGGCGGCCCAAGGGGAAAACCCTCCCCCGAGGGGGGAGGTGGGGGAAATGATTTGAGTGTTTTAAGAAGTAGGAATTGCTAGGGGCGGTTCAAGGAAGCTGTAGTAATTTTTAGGGACGGTGGGTTCCCGGGGTGTGTGTGTCCTTTCCAAACGCTTGTTGACAAAATTTGGGGACCCCCAGGGCTTTTGCGGTAATTGCCGGCGGCACTTCATTTGCAACCAATTTTTGGGCCTTTGCCCGACAGCTGGGCCCTTTTTTTTTGGGCATAACAACCCTACCGCAGGGACGGGTGCTTTTTTGAGAAAGGAGTTCAGATCTTGTCTGAACCCCTTGAAAGGGGGGTAAGCACGGCAGGGTTTTTTTAAGATAGAGAACCGGGGTTTAGACACGGGGTGGGGGTAAAGGAAGCTTGCGCACTAGGAGGAGTTCAAAGGCAGGGAAACAAAAGGATTCGTAAGAAGAGAGAGAGGGGGGGTTTTTAGTTAAAAGAAAAGGGAAAATTGACAAAAAAAAGGAGTTGCTTGAAGGTTTTACTATAAAAACTGTGGGATATTTAAAAAAGATAGTTTTCCAAAGGGAAAAATATTAGAGGATTTTGATATAATAGCATAACAAAACAGGGTTGGATATGTCGGAAAAGGTTTCCCTCCGGAAGTCGAGTAGCGGGGATAAGTTATTTCACAAGGACAGAGTAGACAGACGAGGAGGAGGATTTTGCGCTTTATGCAAGAGATGCATTGCATTGTTGTGTTAAAAATGTTATAAAAAAGAGACAGAAATAGAGTCAAATTGGGTAAGGTTCGGGGGGACTGAGAAAATATTTTGGGTGTAGTGTATGGCCCTAAAACTTATGAAAAGAGGATTCGCTCCATAGGAAGAAATAAAAGGCCTGCAGATATATCGATTACGTGGTGGGAGATTTTAATCTTGGGAATATAGACGGGGGATTTAATCATAGGGACGCGATGCAGATAAATTTTTTAAAATAATCCGGATAATTTCCCAAGAAAAAAAATAAAGGCCTACTAAGGTATAATTTTTCTAGATCTTTTGCTGACAAATAAGACGATTTATTTACAAAGTGGAGGTCGGGGGAATTTAGATAAAGCGACCATTATGAGATCAATTTGTTAAAAATGGGAAGGGGAAAAATTAATGACAATGGCACGAATACCTAATTTCAGAAAGGAAAAATTTAGCGGGATTAAGAAGACACCGGGGGTTTATTAATAAGAGGTGGGGGATGGAGGGAAAATTTTCCCCGGGACAGGGGGGTGACAGCTGAAAGGCCAATTATGAAGGTTAGGAAGGGACCTGGGGTATTGGCGCGGGCAGATATGGGAGTAGGGCGAGGCGAGGAGATAAATTTAAACGGTTAGAAAAGGGAATGAGGTCGGGCTGAGGGGGAATTTTGAAAGGGGGGTTTTGAAAAGGGGAAAATGAGGCGGAAACCAGGGGGATTATACCTCTTTTAAAGGAAATAATTGACGGACAAAAAGAAAAATTTTATTATAGGGAATAAGGGCCGAAAGAGTGTCCAAAAAGGAGACCACCAAATTAAAACACCATTGAGTAAAAAAAAACATTTATTTAAAGGGTTTAAGGGGAGGATTGGTAAAAAAAAGAACAGTATAACTGATGGGGGGAGGACAGGAAGAAATTATCTCGAGTTTTCTAAAACAATTTGATTAAAGTTTGAACAGGGGAAAAAGGGCCCCCAAAGGGGTTTTTTTCAGGTTTATAAAAAAAAAGACAAGGGAATTATTGGGCCGTTTAAGTGGACAGGGTTAGGGGTTTAAATACGGATAGGGTAGTGTAGGGGTCTAAATATTATTTCTTTAAATGTTTTTTTCGGGGAGGGTAACAAAGATACCCATGTGAACAGATTTAAAAAAGCGTGAGGAGAAACTCAAAGATATTGTGATAAAAAGGGGAAATGGTGGAGGAGGGTATAGAAAAATGAAAAAAAATTTAAAACCCAGGACCCGATAAAATTATCCCCGGGGGTTAAAGGAATCAAGGGGTTGTTTGTGAGTCGTTAGTGCAATTTTTAGGAAATCGGGTTTAGTAGGCGATGTGCCATTTTGTGGAGGAAAAGGGAAAAGTTTTCCCATATTTAAAAAGGGGGACAGAGGGTTAAATCAAAATTATCGCCCCCCAATCTAAATCAGGGGTGGGAAATTATTGGAATCTATTATTGCAAAACACATTAGAGAGCCTTAGATAAAAAAATAGTTTGATCAATGATTCAAACATGGGTTCACCAAGGGTAGGTCATGTCTCACCAATTTATTGATTTTTATAGGAAAATTTTTTAGACGGGAGTAATGATAGGATTTTGATATAAAATTTTGGACTTTAGTAAGGCATTTGACAAAATACCACACGACGACTCTTAAATAAGTTAAGGTCTGGTATAGATGAAAGGGTTTTCTTGGATCAGAGCTTGCTAAGTAAAGGCAAAAAAGGGTTACAATTTAAAGGTTCCCAAAACTGAATGGGGACTGGTACAAGGGGGGTTCCACAAGGGGTCTGTTTTGGGGCCCCTTAATATTTTTTTATTTACATCAACGATTGGTTGGGGTTAGCAGTGATATCAGCAAGTTTTCTGATGATACTAAGTTAGGTAGCATTATTTGGGTCACATCGCGTAAAAAATATTGCAGGGAGACTTAGATAAAACTTTAAAGAGGGGGCTCAATGGCGATGGAATTTAATATTGATAAATTAGCGTTATGAATGTTTTTTGGGAAAAAAACCCTGGTAATAATCACCTAAGCATGATCCTGAAAAAATTTAAGGTGAAAAAGATCTTTTAGTGAGGGTGAGCCCAGACCCCGACCTGGAAAAAAATGATTGAGGCCCGAAATGAGTAAAGGGATTTATTCATACCCAAAATTTAAAAGTAAAAGTGCGGAAGTTATTCTAAAAAATTTACTGGCTTATCGGCCCTCACCCAACTATGCAGTTGTTTTGGGGCTCCATATTTCAGGATGGATATAGTGTTTTTTGAAAAATGGGGAAGGATGAAACCAAATGATACAAGGGGTGCGTTTAAATTTTGTTATGAGAGGGGATTGAAGTTTTTAAAATTACACTCACTCGAGAGACGCAGAGTAAGGGGGGGATCTGATAGAAGTTTTTAAGGGATAAAGGGATTTAATAAAGGAAGGTAGGAAAAAATTCTTTCGGGTTTTAACAGGGTAGAAAAAAGAAGTAACGGGTTCGAGTTGGAAAAGCGTAGATTTAGAAAAGGAAATAGGGAAAAACGGGTTTCAAAAATAGGGGGGTGAATGAATGGAAGGTCCAGTAGACAGGTAGTTAGTGCTGAGTCATTGGGAGCTTTAAAGGGAGCGTGGATAGGTTCATGGATGGGAATGAAAGGTGGATGTAGGTAGTGTTAGTGACGGACTAGCACGTGTAGGCCTCGCGGCCTCTTGTAGCTCCTTATTTTCTTATGTTCTTTCTTATGTTCTTATGATGACAGAGGTGCACTGACTTGGCGGAAGAGATGTCTTGCCCAATCACCACTACCCACGGTCGAAGTCCGCATTCTGTGTGATGGATGTTTCATTAGGGAGATACCTGTGCCATGAAAAGAATCCTGGCTGTCGCAGGCTGGGGTTATGGTCAATATTATCGACGCCCCAGTAGTGAACAGTCCCTTGCGCAGCTTGGGGGGGCCCAAACAACTTCTTCCATGTTGAAGCGCTGGCAGACACCATTGGCAATTTCCTGTGAGCTGTAGTAATCTATCATATGACACACACATCCCTAGGCTGAACATGGTCCAACCCAGACCTCTGCTCCTGGTCACAGCGTGAATCTTGAGGGACAAGTAGAGTGGGAGTGGGGTTTCTCTCTCGGGGCTGTGGCGCACGGGGGGGTTTGCTCCACACTGCGTGCATGCTTTACACGGGTGAACGCCAGTAGCTGCGATACTGTAAGAGCAGCTTTGTGGGCTTGTGTTGGCCAACTTAGTCTGGTGTTTTGATGTTCGCCCCATCGGGGAAATCATTTTTCACCAGAGCAGGAGGGATGGTGTCACAGAATCTTTCTGGCAGTCACGTGGAACCGCAACCTTTCGCTCAAGGTAGCTTCTACCCATCCCCATCATCCAGTCTGTTCACGTGATTTTCCATTGGCAGGGTGCCGAAGTCCCTTGAACTGGAGGTCTTCTGCCCATGATGCATAGCACTACCCTCGGTTCATGGTTGATCTTGTGGGCACTGCAAAGGTTCATCTGTCTCTGCTTGGCAAAGAATAAAAAGCTCCCAGTTATTATTGGGGGTGGTCTTATGCTTGGACGTAGAGGGCTGGGCTGGGTCATAGACCACGTATAGCTGGACTGCGCACGGAATATCGGCCTGCGCACAAGGGCTGAAGTCGGAGGGCCGCTCGGATTCATATATACATATACGATCATATAGACTGGTTTATCAGTATATATGAATACTGTAAACTTCGAAAAATGTTTTTTTCTATAATATTATCAAATAAAAAACAGTGAAACACGCTAAAGAAATCCATTACGAGCTCTGAAGAAATATGCATGGGAACTTAATATTCACTTCAACTCTTCGCCATTTAAAACTTTTCGAGTAAACTTTTATCATGAAGGGTATCAAAAGAAGCGCAATTTTTTTAGCTTTCCATTGCTATATTTCGTTATCTGAAAAAATATTTTGAACCATGCATAAATTAGCGTTAACTAAATAAATAAAAAAAATCAATCAAATAATTTTCCCGAATTTATGATGTTATTTATTTAGTCAACGCTAATTTATACACGGTACTAATTCATTCATCAGAAAACGAAATATATAAGTAAATAATAACATTATCAAACGGGAAATTACCCGATTGATGATTTTATTTATTTATTTAACGCTAATTTATCATGGTTCTAATTAATTTATCAGATAACGGAAAAAACATCAAAGGAAAGCTAATAAAATTGGGCTTCTATTGATACTCTTCATTATAAAAGTTCTCGCAAAGTTTAAATGGCGAAGAGGTTTTTGTGAATATTAAGTTCATGCATATTTCTTCATAGTCTCGTAATGGCATTTCTTTAGCTTATTTTACTGTTTTTTTATTTGATAAATTATAGAACAAACATTTACGAAGATTACAGTATATATATATACTGATAAACCAGTCTATATGATAGTCCATAACCACTATATCTCTTGTCGGGCGCCCCGCGGGCCCCTATGCAGTCCCGCAATTCAAAACATTGTCGCGTGAACAGTCCAGGTATACAGTGGTCTATGGCTGGGTCTATGAGGATATGACGCTTTGCCATAGTGACGATCTGGGATGCTTGTGTATCTTGGCTTCGATCATCAGGCAGGGAATCTTGCAACACACAAGTACAACAATTGTGTTAGTACCAGCCACCACAGTTTACATTCATTGGCATCAATATTTGATATGTTGAGGTTTAATTGACCTCTCACTGTCCTCAGAGGTCAAAGCTAGAAAATCTGAAAATAATTAACAACGCTGTGTGGAATAGGGTAGACACTTTTTTTGGAAAACACAAATGCATGGTTTGTACATCATAAACATGTTTACCATTAACCAATGACGCCAAACATCAATATTTTGATACTTTGAGGTCATTGACCTCTCACGGTCCTCAGAGGTCAAATCTGCCTTACCTCCCGATCTGAAAATGAAGCTTATGGCATGTACTAACACTGGTAGAAATTTCATGCTCTAGTTATAATTTGCACAATTCTTATGATATGAGAGATTATCAGCCGTACTATAATATTTGCATGGTGCGGACTCATTTATCAGAAAACGAAAAATTTAAATGGAAAGCTAATACAATTCCGCTTATGTTGGTATACTCCATGTCAAAAGTTTTTTTCACAATATGTTTAATGCCGTCAAGTTTCAGCGAATTTTTAGTTCATGCATATTTATTCAGAGTCCTATAATGGCATTCATTTAATGTGTTTCTTTGTTTATGTGATAATCTTATTGAACAAACATTTGTAAATATTACAGTACATCATTTATACCTACTGATAAACGTATTTGGTAGGGGGGAAATTATTCCGGCAAGTAACCATCAATGTTGTAGGTCTCGAGACTGGTCTTGGTCTCAAGACCGGTCTCGAGACCAGTTTGATGTGGTCTTGGTCTTGGACTTGGTCACGTTTGATGTGGTCTTGGTCTTGATCTTGGTCTCGAATCTTCTGGTCTTGGAGTTTGGCTCCAGACCAGGTCGAGACCAGGATTAAAAAGTGCATCACGGCGTAGGGAAGGTCGAAATATACTATCATACACGGAGAAAAATCATGGCTGTTTCGATTCACAGCGCGTCATACAGCGTTGTACTGTCTATAGATACTGTCTGACTAGCTCTACGGTGATGATGCATGAGCTGAGCTCTACGAGCGCTGATAGAGTGCGTGCGAGTCGAGAGAACGTGCATGATGTGGCCATTCTCGCAGTGATAATTTCCGCTTGCACGCACGCATGTTTCAGCTCTGTTCATCTCCGTGTACTTCATATATGTGTAGGCCTATGCAATCCTCGCACCCTACGTACACGTACACCACAGGTTTACCTAGCTCGCTTGGAAAACTTAACCACAAAAATTGCTATTATCCTATGTTTGTTTCTTCATGCCAACGAAGCAATGAAAGCAGAAATATTTGACCTAGATGTTCATTTGTTCACATATATTAAATTTTGTAAATATATTTCCTTCCTTATACGTCACCCTTACCCTCCTTCTGCCAGAGCTCGTTAGTCGTTACATCGAGCACATCTATTAGAAATGCTAATGTTTTTTAAATGCAATTGCCACGGAATCACGTATTGCAAAATGTAACGAATTAACAACCGAGTAAACTGTAAAATGTAAGAAAATTGCAAAATGTAACTAGTAGTAAACTGTATTTGTTTGAATATACTTTGCCTATTTTCCTTCTTTCTTTTTCTTTTTACAGCAGCTAACCCATCACGTGTATAGGGTATTAACTGCATGGACAAAGGTTGAGCATATAACAGTTTGGTTCATATTTTTAATAATTTTTGCATTTGATCCCTAAGACTATATGGATAATTTAATTAGGATCGTTATGTTCAAAGATAAATGTATGAGAAAATATTTAAAACCCATTCCTTTCAAACAGGACAGGACAATCAATCATTCAATCATTGGGGACATACGCCGGGGGGCGCGTCGCCTCGCCCACCCTACGACGCCACTGCCGGGGGTCACTACGTGCGAGTTCCCATGCAGGCTCCTTTCCCATACCAAGCAGATCTCGACAAGAAACATCAACTTGCCCCAGCCACGAGCCTTGTGGGCGCCCCCTTGGCCTCCTCCACGCCGGATTGTCTCTTACATATACAACCCGATGAGAAGGATCGGGTTCAGGGTAGCGTGCCACATGCCCATATAGCCGAAGTTGGCGCTGACGGACTATGCAAGTAATAGGCCTCGATTCAGTCTCACGGTATAATCACTGATTTGAAACGTAATCATCACAGCGATACCCCATGATACTGCGAAGACATTTATTACCAAAGGCATCGATTCGTCACTTGAAGTCGCTATTTAGTGTCCATGTATCACAACCATAGAGTAAGACAGGGATCACAAGCGACTTGAAGATCCGGATCTTTGTCCTCCTGCACAGGTACCGACAACGCCAAATACTCCTACTGAGCGAGTCCATAACACCGCGGGCTATGCCAATCCGCCGTAAGACTTCTTGACGTGACCCGCCGTCATTATGAACTGCGCTACCAAGGTATGTAAAACTTTCCAAGATATCAATGTCCTCGCCGCACGCATGAACAGACTGTACTGTTTCATTTAGTAAACCTCCAAACACTTGGACCTTGGTCTTAAGCTAGGAGACCTCAAGTCCCAATGGCTTTGCCTCCTCGTGCACCGCCTCGAGAGCCATCACCAGGACCTCCAGCGACTAAACAAAGATTACTGCATCATCGGCAAAAACAAGGTCAGTGATCTTGGTGTTGCCGAGGGATGCTCCACAATCACTTTGATCTACAACCTTGCCCAATATCCAGTACACACAAGCGTTGAAAAGTGATGGGGCAAGGACGCACCCTTGCCTCACTCCTGTATTAACAGGAAAGAAGCTGGATACACCTCCCCCACACTTCACAGCACTCTCAGTCCCATAATACAGACCAGTCATCAAACCAATAGTCCTTGCAGGAATCCCGCGAAGTCGCAGAAGATCCCAGAGTGACTCACAATGCACTGAGTCAAACGCCTTCTTGAGATCAACATAGGCTGCAAGCATCCCCTGTCGAAACTCACGTCGGCGTTCTACCAGGACACGAAGCGCTAGGATACGGTTGTTGTTGACTATTCGTTGTTGACTTACCAGGCGTGAACCCACACTGCTGAGGTCTCTGATGCTTAAGCAGATGACTGCGGATCCGCGTCAGCAATAGATGGGCAAGCACCTTGCCTGGCACGCTGAGCAGTGTAATACCGCGGTAATTGTTGCAGTCCTGACGGTCCCCTTCCCTTTCCAGATAGGGACAACCAGCCCCTGACATTTCCAGTCAGGAGGAATGGTACCTGATTGCCACACGGCAGTCAGGACAGCATGCAACCCGCGGATCATGGCCTCACCCCCAGCTTTGAAGCAGCTCCGCACTGATATTACAAACACCAGCAGCCTTTCCACCCCTCAACTTTGCTACAGCCTCTCTGACTTCGTCATGAGAGGGTGCGGTTTCGTCAATGGGAGGATCGGCATCCACTGCCAGTAACCCAGTGGTGTGAAGCTGCTTAGTTGGAGGGTCCACCGTGAACAACTGCCCAAAGTACTCAGCCCAACGAGAACAGAACAACACAATTTAGTATTTACGCAGTACAGACCAAAAACATTCAGATAATAGTCATATTTATAAAAAATATTTATATATGCCTGTTCTCGGTCTTGGTCTGTTTCGGAGGGTCTGGTCTTGGTCTTGGTCTTGGTTTCGGAGGGTCTTGGTCTTGGTCTCGGAGGGCTGGTCTTGGTCTCGGAAGGTATGGTCTTGATCCTGGTCTTGGTCTCGAAAGGTCTGGTCTTGGTCTCGAAAGGTCTGGTCTTGGTCTTGGTCTTGGTCTCGGAGGGTCTGGTTTTGACTACAACACAGGTAACCATTACCAGAGGTGGGCGCGATACTTTTTTTTGGTAGTGCGATAACGATACTGCGATACTTTTTTCCCGCTAGTTCGATACGCGATACTCCGCTACTTTTTCGTATTTTCTTAAAACGATACGCGATACGGCGATACTCCGCTACTGATACTTTTTTCTTAAAGCGATAGTACCATCGCAGCGATACTGCGATACCAACATTTTTGCTTTGCGATACTTTGCTACCTAAGAAAACACTGTATTAGCCAAAAAAAGATCTATTTTACTTAAACTACAGTTTAGGCACATTAAAACATTGTAATATATTAATTTCTAAACTGACAAATTTTATTTAAAATATAAAACACACACAGGCACACACACACACACACACACACATCACAGTTCACTAGTCACTACTGCATCTCCTCAAGCTCCTCCTCCTCCTTATCATCACCCTGGCCCTCCTCCTCCTCCTTGTCCAGCAGCACCCTCCCCAGGTTCCCCTTGAGGAAGACCAGCTGCTCAAAGTTGTAGGCGGTGAGGGCTGACCTCTTGGCCCTCAGGATGTCCCCGTCTGAGCTGAACTGGATGTCTCTCCACTGCAGCTGAGCTGGGGAGAGGGGTGTTGTACTTTATAAAGAGGTCCACCCACGCCTCCCTGTGGACGTTCTGTTCTGTGTGCTAGAAAGCTGTTATGACAGTAAGGCGCCAAATCTATGCGCATTGCCGCTGAAAAACTTTAGTTTAAGGTCGTCTTTTAAAGTATCGCTGGAAATTTAAGCGATACTTGAGTTGCGATACTTATACCGTGGCCACCGAGAGAGAGAGATCTCGGTGGCCACGCTTATACTCCGCTACTTTGAATGCTTTGCGATACTGCGGTACTGCGATACTTTTTTGGCGGTGCGATAGTATCGCAGTATCGCAGTATCGCACTAAGTATCGCTCTCGCCCACCTCTGACCATTACCCAGGTTATTATACCCCTGTTGATAACATTATCACGCAGGCTCCGCCCATCACATCACATCCACACCACCATCAACCAGCAACCAACGACCATGGATCATCACAGGACATCACCTCACCTCGGCTGAGAGCGGACCTCCTCCCCGCTGTCTCCCCTTGCCTGGTAGTCGAGTTCGCTCCCGCCATGGCCGCGCCAAAGAGGCGCCACGGTTCACCAGCTGACGGAGATGGCTTCACTGTCGTGCAGAGCAAGCGCCCTAAGCAGCAGGCCGGCCCCCACACGCCCGCAGGTCCTCTACCGCAGTGGAGGATCGCTGCCCACCAAGAGGCAACGCAGTACAAGGTCGTCCGCTGGCTCGAGGACGAACTTAAGGTCGCGCTCCGGGTTGATCTCTCCCTAACGGGAGACTATTTTCTCCGTGGAGCCACCTGGGCTGCCGCCACCACCCTACAGGAGATCGCAGCAGGACAGCCGCGAGGCATTGTCCTGGTGCCGAAGGAGCCCACCAGGAAGGGCGTGCTGCTGGGATATAACACCGCCCTTCCCCTGGACCCAGTGCTGGAGCACCCTTCCGTCGCCCCTGCGGAAAGATGTCACCACAACGCCGGACACGGACGCCGCCTCCCCACCCGCCAGGTGCTGTTGACGCAGCGGGGATCAGTCCCCGCCTCGCTGGACCTCGAATGCTGGGGACACTTCAAGTGCAGGAGGTATGTGCCTGAGCCCATGCGCTACTACCGGTGCCATGCGTTCGGCCACCACCAGCGCCAGTGCAGCCGCGGCAGTGAACTGTGTGGGGTGTGTAGTAAGGTAAAGTTGGGAGCATACGCTAAGCTGCGCGTGGCATGCGGTGCTCATCTCCGTGGCATTAGCCCTTAGAGCCTGTGGTGGGTGAGAACCCGTTATCCCGGGACACAGGGCTAGTGTGACTCCCGGGTTACCGTAGTTACCTTCCCCAGGTTACCCCAGGTACCCATTTATCAACCCCGCAAGGAAGGAAGAACAGCTGGGTAGGCTGGTCACCGACTTGCCCTGGCCCGGGATCGAACCAGGGCCCGCAGATTCGTAGCCAGGCACGCTAGCCACTGCATCACGGAGGCGACCACGTGGTGTGGTGACCACGAAATCCGGGCCTGCATCCGCCGCCTCCAAGGTGGTGGTGAGAGGCCTGCGGCGTGCTGTCCCAACTGCGGCGCCGGGCACCATGCTTGGAACCGCCGTTGCCCTGCACGGCTTAGATGGATCCCAGGATCGGGACCACCACGGCAGGAGGCCTCCAAACCTTCCCCCCGCTCACGGATCCCAGCGCCAGCGCCCTCGCAGGTTGAGCCGGCCGGTTGGGCGAGACAGCCGCGACAGGAGGCCGCTAGGCCTTCTCCCTGCCCGCGGATACCAGCACCACCACCGCCACCACCGCCTGAGGAGCAGCCGCCCCCCAGGACCAGGACCAAACGGAGGAGGAAAAGGAGGAAGACCAGGAAGGAAGGAGAGGACCCACCACCCCGCCCGGAGCAGGTGATGGAGGTGGACGCCGCCCTTCCCCCCATGGCGCCCAAGCCAGCTACCAGGGCGAGTCTGCCTGCTGCTCATGGGCAGTCACTTGCCCGACGCTGCGAGCAGGCCACCAGACATTGGCCAGGACCTACACGTTTCAGGAGGCCGACCTGGTCGACCTCCTGATCACCTACGATCACCTGGTTTGTCAGGAGACAGCGGCCCTTGAGGAGAAGATCTCACACGAGCCGGCCCTCTCCCTTGTGAGGAGGCTGCTCAGGGAGGGAAAGCCCCTGCCAAAGACCCTTCCCACCGCCAGGTCACTTAACCGCCGTATCCACTTCTACGACCATGTCGGGGAGAAGGATTGGGTGCAGTTCACGGACGACCAACAGACCTCAGACCAGGATACGATTGACGACGCCCTGCTGCTTCTTGATGAAGACATGGACCTCACCGATGAGGAGATGGCTCGTCTCCTTGGCCAGTAAATTGAACATGAACACGGGCGGCTCCCCTTAAGCCGCTTTGATCACTATTGTAATATATTATTGTATTAATTTATTTTAATTGTTAATTGTCTTTTTCATGTTTATTTTTTCTTGTAATGGTTTTTTTATGTGACCAATAAATGTATGAACTGAAACTGCGCCATCCATCGCACAGGCCTGTTGGTAGTTTCCCCGGGTTCTTATACCCCTGTTGATAACGTCATCACGGAGGCTCCGCCCATCGCCCAGGCCTGTAGGTAGTATCCCGGAGGCCGCGGTATGGGTCGAAAAGCTCTGAAACCTTAGGAATGAACACGTGAAGGCGGTAAGGAGGACGCTGCCTGAATGGATGACGGTAAGGCAAGTATCAACATACCGACAGTATGTGATGTCACATTGTAAGTATGATTCTACTGGTAATAAGCAGGAAAACACATCAAGGATATATCAGCAGACACTGGAGATCAAAATATCACAAGTGCCATCCTCTGCTGCTTGCCAGACCTAATAATATGGTGCACAGCCACACAATGAGTCCGGAAGAGGTGTGTAAACTGATAAACTTGGCGTTGTCTGAAGGCCGCGGTAACACAAAGCTGAGGTCAAGTGTTCCTCTTCGATGGATGAAAAGGGAAACGTCGCCGAAATTAATGCATCCACTTACCGCCCCAGCCTTGCCAGTGATCCCTACCACCCCTAACTGCCGCTCCAATACTTCAGCTCCCGTGTGTGTATAAATTCGTCACCCTTTTTTCAGGTGACATGGGCCCTCACCTGAAACTCCCATTTGCCAAGGCCTTATACACAGGTCTGCCAAGTGGGCGGGACCGAGTTGATTCCGTGACGTCAGAGCGAGTGTCCTCTCCCTCTGTTGTCCCCACTACTCTTGCTCTCCGCCCTTCGTCCAGCTCTCCTATTCCCCAGCTCTGTGAAGACGCTTGGCTGTAACTCCGAAACTAACCATAGGATTTTCTCGAAAATACCTCCATTGTGATTCCTGCACAAAGTTACTATACATATGCAGCTATAATTAACCCTTACCTAAACGTAACCTAACCTGACGTGTTCAGGAGTAAACTCGACAAACTGTTTCAGAAAACGGGAATATGCGTCCCGCTTCTTGTCCTCTTGCTCTCAAATATTTGTCTGCCTTGTGTACTTTCTATCTTTTTTTACCTTTTAGCCCACAAGTATTAAATTTCTCTCACTCCTTCTAACTTCTTTTATATTTTAGCTCCCAGGTATTAGATCTCTCTCTCTCTCTCTCGTCATATTCGTTCTCTATACCTCTCTCTCTCTCCACGTCTCTATCTCTCCTCTCTCTCTCTCTCTCTCTCATCTCAGTCTCCATCTCTTCTCATCTCGTCTCTCTCCCTCTCTCTCTCCTCTCTCTCTCATTCTCTCTCCTCTCTCTCGCTCTCTCCTTCCAATCTCTCTCTCCTCCTCTCTCCTCCATTCTCTCGTCTCTCTCTCTCTCTCTTCTACTCTCTCTCTCTATCTCTCCATTATCTCTCAGCTCTCTCTTTCCTCCTTCCCTCGCTCTCCTCTCTCCCTCTCTCTCCTCTCATTCTCATCATCAAATCTCTCTTCTCTCCCTTCCTTCTCTCTCCTCATCTTCTTCTCTCTCTCTCGTCTAATCTTCTCTCACTCTCTCTCTCTCTTCTCTCTCTCTTCTCACAATATCTCTCTCTCTCTCTCTCTCATCTCTCATCTCTCTCTCTCTCCTCTCTCTCATCTCTCTCTCTCGTCTCTCTCTCGTCTCTCTCTCTCTCCTTCTCCTGCTCTCTCTCCTCTTCTTCTCTTTCTCTCTCTCTCTCTCTCTCTCTCTTCATTTCTCTCTCTCCGTCGCTCTCTCTCTCTCTCTACTCTCTCTCTCTTTCTTCCTCTCTCGTCTCTCTCTCGGTCCTCCTCCACAAAGTCTCTCTCTTCTCTCACGTCTCTCATCCTCTCTTCAGTCTCTCTCCTCTCTCATCTCTCTCTCTCTCTCTCTCTTTTTCCAATAATATGTTTATTTTCATAAGTAATAGTGATCTAAAAGGAAGATTTTGATTTCTGGCGTGCCATTAACGAAAACTTATATTCTTCAGTGTTGACTTCACTGATTGACTTATCCCCCCGTAGGGACTTTTGACCTCACACACCTACCTCTCTCTCTTCCTCGCCTCTCTTTCTCGTTCCCTGTCTCCTCACTCTCTTTTTTAATTTTTAATTTAGTTAAACATATATCATGAAAGCCCAAGGTGCACTGTGCGTGTGCTACCTATCTTAAGGGTAAGTAAATATAGCTATATACACATATACAATCGACCTAAATAACTAGCAATATATACAATCATATAAGCATCATTAAGTGTTTGTTGAGGCACTGTTGCTGTCACTAGTGTCACAGTATCACTAGCGTCAGTTGGGGTGGGCGTTCTGACAGTCTCCACAAGGATAGTATAAAGAGGTATAGAAGTTTCAATGGTACGAGGGTGAGGACCAGGGTTTAACGCGATTTTTTTTGTTGAAGATGCGCGGCGGGCGCTGCGGGCAGACGAATTCATGATCTTGGGAGGACCAGCCAAGACCAAGACCTCAGTTTCGTTTACACAATAAATTTTCAAAATGGCCCCAAGTACTAAGATTGGCAGTTTGCTGTGTTTGCGGCAAGAAAAGAAGTAGCTATCATTGGCCCGGAATGACTTCATCTCTTCCCAAAGACGCCAGAAGGTATGTATGAGGGTGTGGTGATATGCAAAGTGATGAAATAATACTCCAAGCTTTGAAATACATAACATGGAAACTCTATGGTACCTCGGCCCCAGCTCGCCCCTGCGCAAGCTAGGGATCTATTATCTTGCAATATTCCGGAGTTTGCAGTACATTATTTCAACATTGGTAATAGTAGTGCATACGAAATCTTAACACTATTACAAAAAACACGGCAAATGAATGAAAGATAGTATTTCATACCTAAATGAAATGCTAAAATAAATGAAAAACCATAAATGCCTTTAACTTAGGCGTGTCCGATCACCTTGAACGGAGCACAAAGTTAAGTTTAAAGCCTGCAGTTATTGGTGATGAAAGATTACTTGTTGTCCCTTTGTGCGAACGTCCTGGGGTATTGCAGTGCCCATCCTAACAGTGTGTAGGAGTACATTGTAATATTTCTTTTGGTATTTTATCATCCAGATGAACACCGGAACTCATCTTTGGTGGACGAAACTATTTTTGTCTCTGGTGTTTTTAGGTGTTTTGGAAATTTTTTTCTTTCTAGTGTTTTAGCGCCATAATCTCCCACTTCCCCCAACAAGTTGGGGACCTGTGGGAATGCGGGGTTTTCGGTGGGAAACAATTATTCGTCGGAAACACGTAAATTTAAGAGTTGGTGTTAGGGGGGGGGGGGTAAAATTCCTCTCGCTCTAAGGAAATTTCCTTATATTTTGAGAAATTTGCCCAACTAAATTAACCTAACCTACCGGGGGCTTGACCTACCGATAACCTAACTAACCAAAATCAAACCTAACCTAACCAGATCTAATCAAACTACCCAAATATAACCTCCCTGTCCTCGACCAAATCTAACCAACCAACCTTCAACAAATCTAACTTAATCCTCCTAGCGGGGGTTTGGGTTCTTCGACACTGGAGTCGGTCATCATTATGTTTGGGATCGTCAGGTTCACACGTGTCTGGACTCAGAAGAAATCCATGAATTTTTTTTCCCAGATGTGGGGATTTTTTTCAAACACAATCCTACTCAAAAACTACGTGCTTGCGGACGCATATTTTGTACGCCAGCCAGATATCTCGATTCCTTCCCCTCATGGTACCCAAGCTTTTTTGTGGGAGAGAGGGATATGGGCAAACCACTAGAATAATACTTTGTTTTGTAATTAATGTGCTAACTGTTTCTGTCGTAATTCTTTTTTTTTTTTTTTTTTAGGTAGATAAAGGTTAGTGTTTTTTTGGTTAGGTTTACGTTAGGTATGTGTTAGGTTATGTATAGGTATTAGTTCATTTTTGCAGTAAATAAATAAATAAATAAATTTACGCAGAAACAGTTAGTAATTATTCATCCAAACACATACCAAACCACCCAGAAAAAAAATAAGTTTCGTCCACCAAAGTTGATTTGCGGTGCTCATACTCGATATCTACCAAAACTGAATAATGGCAATGAAAGTAACATGAAAATTTGGCAAAGGTCAAACAAACAACCATTCAGAAGGGATAGATAGGCAGCTGGTTAATTGTGCAGTTCGCCAAGTTAAAGATTTTAACTGTAATATGTAACTGGAAGGGACTTATCTTACCATCAATATCTAATGCTAAAATAGATCACAGTAATATCGGGCCATAAATCGGCTTCTTCACGGTCAACATTTTATGCGACCAAACATTTTCATATTTTACCATTCCCTTTTATCCCTACCAGGCTGTTCAGGGTGTCTGCAAAGGAACTATGACAACTATTATAGAGGCGAGGATGCCCGCCAGCAAAACTTCTGTACTCAGACTGTCTTGCAGCTGATCTACGATCTGGGCGCTGTTCCCATTGGATTGGAGAGAATGAACACCATGTCGGGAAGGGTGTGTGCTTGTCTTTAGCTAATCCTCAATTTCAGGTATAGAGGGTGATTTAGTAGATGGTAAATCTTACTTGCAATTGACTAGTGTAGAAAACTTTGAGATTACGCAACTGATATTTCTCTCTAAACATATTGATTTGCTTTGCAGTAGTGTTGGTGCCCCTTAACAAGTGTTTAGACATTTGTAATTTTTCAGTATTTACATGGCTGTGACTGCTCACAGGATTCCTTAATAAGGTCCTGTAACTTCAGATTAATACGGGAGAACAAACTGCATTAAAGAGATTTGCGAGAAAGCATAAATTAGACAATACAATATCATGTTAATGCAAATTTAGCAATGAAAACTATTGTGCAGGTTGCATTAGGTGGTGGAGATCTTATTACATATTTTTCCATAGCTACTTGTGATCAAGACATTTGTGGTGCCAAGGAAGGCAGCAGCACAGGTGAAAAAAGAAGTATGGTCTTCAGCCCAAGAACCCTGAGGCGACAGATGAGGATATCAGCAGCCAGTATGCAAGAAGGTGGGAATTTTTTCTATTCATTAATATTAAGTAGATAAGTTCAATCTGAATTAGGCCAATAAGGCAAGCAATATATTATGTGTGATGATGGATGATAGTAAAAAAACTAAACAAGTATCACAAAATTTCCTCATCAGCAACAGATAATTTTTTTTGATCTTTGTATTGTCAGTCATTTGGTAGATGACAAGCATAGCTACCCTGCCAACATGTGACCATGCCTGTTATAACCACTGCCGGCACTTTCTTATCAACAATTGAGACTTAAGACAGTTGTTTATGCAATAACTAATAATAATAAAAGTATAGTAGGGTCACTTAGGGCGATTCGCTTCACATTAGGTGAAGGAAGTATTTTGAGGGTCTTATCCTAAGCATTTTGTGCCGCTGAATCCGAAAATCGTAGTTGGGTCACTCGTTAGCGGTAAGTTTTCGCGCAATTTGCAATTTGGCAATTTGGCAATAAAATTGGCAATTACAAATTGCAGAATGAGAACCAGGACGTCGTAGAGACCTCGTTTTGGACTCAAATTGGAAGGGCTTTTTAAGAGTGCATAAAATTTATTTAGTTACTCCGTGGTTGTATCTGTTCGCATTACTGAACTATAATGGAAATTAAGGATAAGGGGAAAAAAAAAAAAATGGAAAAAAATATAAAAAGGAATAATTTTGGCCTTTAATTTCCACATCAAAAGTCATGAAATTTTTTCTGGCTGTATCTGTTCTCATAAAGGCACTACCGTCTGATTAATAGAAAATGGTAATTTTCTCTGACTGCCCCCTCATGGTCGTATTTTATGACATACGGTAATGAAATTTCGCAAATAAATGTAAAATTTCATTGGCTTATAATGTTAGAAATTAGCTATAAACCCGTAAAATAAAATAAATTCATTTATTATATCGCACATTTTCCTTCCCAGGTCTCGCAATGAAATCGTTTTGTCATTTGCGGTGCAACTAACGGAGATTGGTCTTGGGACTCGGACGCCCAAGGAGGATGTTCGGAGTAATGCTGGCCAAGGGGGCTTCGAAAGGAATTCGTAGAGGCCCACAGGAGGCCCCTCTAGAAGGAAGGGAAGGGAAGGGATCAGGCCCTGCGCAGCAAAGTCCATGGGAGGTCCTGCATCGTCACCCCTACCAATACTTTCCCAAACGCGGGGCAAGAAAGCCAAAGTCAATCGGGGGGGAAGCAGGTGATTGTCACGGGATCCTCAGCCCTCACTCGGCGCCTGCTGCTCGCCCTCCAACTCGACAGCAGTCTGGACCTTCGCACCATCATCTCCAACTATGAGCTCTCCCTGTTTCCCTCTTGCCCTCCTTTGACGACCAAGGCCACCCGCGGGTGTCACGACAAAAAGGTGCCCTTCTCAGTGGTTCTGGAAAAGATGAACGCGGCGGTCTCCACGGCCTCGCAAAAAACCCCTTCATCCTCTCGCGTGGCGGGTCCTCGCCCCGGGGATGGCATCCTTCGCAGCACCCCGTTTCCGGCTCAGCAAACTTTAAGGACCTGGTTGGAAATCCCTCCTGCAGAGAGTTGCCCAACCTGGGTGGTTGGCTACGGGGAGTTGCACCTTGTCTTTGAACAGGTACGCCATCGCGCGTCCCCTCAAAGACAAGAGAGGGAACGGACCCGAGGTGGAGGATACATACGAAACCCAAGCAGCGACGAGGATCAAAGCTGGAATGACCAATGGCTAACATCTTGTCCACCAAAAGCAACAAGGGACTGCTATGACCTCTCTCATTGCCTCCCAAATCCAGCACCATTCATGTGGGATTACGCGTCGTCCCTGCGCGTGGCGCACAAGCCGTGCAAATTTTTGAACCGGACGGAGCCAAGGGGTTTGCTTCAGAACAAGAGGAAGCGGACACTAAGATGATATATCATCTCTCCATGCTCGACAAAGATGTGGAGGCAACCGTAGTTTCTCCGGACACTGACGTCCTCGTCCTCCTTCCTCCGACACTTCCCCAAGATACCTCCCAACACGTGCCTCCAGCTTTGGGAAGACGACTTTTAACGTTTCAGCTCATCCACGATGAACTGGGGTCTCACGCGGATTTTTGATCACGTCCTTCCATGCTCTGACTGGTTGCGACACCACTTGCGCCCTCTTCAGGAAAGGCAAAGTTTTCAAGCTTGGCCTTGTTCCAGGCGGCCGACCAGGCAACCCTCGACGCTTTGGGTACACTCCGAAGCCCTGGTCCGCTGACGCAGAGATCCTGGACGTGCTTGCCCGATTCGTGGCGATTTACGGATTACCTGCTCTCTGCGCAGCGAGTGACGCACTTCAGAAGAAAGGGTTGGCAGCACTGGCCCTCCGCATTTAACGCCACCCCCCAGCACATTTTCGGCCCGCTACGGCCGTCTTTTTGGAGGGGTTCTGTGAGAAGAGTTTGGGGACCCTCGACCCGACCAGTACGGCTACGGACCCAAAACCCGGCGCCTATCCCTTCCACCCTGCTCCCGCCCGCAAAATATCATGGATGGATCGTGCGGATGCAAACGAACTGCTCGCCAATCGCTGCCCCCTGTCAACGCCTGCGACTCCTTGTTCGGAGCTTTGCGGATTGCTCCCCCGAGAAGTGCATCAAAACGAGGAAGATGGGCATTAGGACGGTTTGATGGGTAGACGACTGATATTCGAATTTTTTCAAATTGTGAAAAAGCTCGCTTCGCAAGTAAGGGATTTTTTGTGTTCTAATTGTTTTTTTCCAAAATACCGGAGGAGACTCGTCGTGTTTGAAATTTTGGTTCTGGATTAATACTCGGGTCACTTCGGCGGACAAAAGGGTTTCGCTTTCACCCAGGTGAAGGGAAGTTTTTTGAGGTCTTATCCTAAGCATTTTCAGTTGAAATCCCTGTTCTACGCAATATTGTACAACCCCTTAGCCAAAATTTGTTAATTAAATGTGGTCCTAAGAACAATTGTTTGTTATTTTCTTTTTTTTCATAAAAAATATTTTGTTTTTATTATTAAGAACTCAGGCTTAAGGCCCAAAATTTTCCTTTTTATTTTTCCAATTTTTTTCCACTTATCTCTAATTTCCAGTTAGATCAGTATCCGAAACAGATCAACCACGGAGTACTCAAACATTTTATGCACCTTAATCGTTCAATTTGAGTCCAAACGAGGTCTTTAGACGTCTTTGGGTTTTCATTCTGCAATTTGTAATTGCCAATTTTTTGCCAAATTGCCAAATTGCAAATGCGCAAAAACTTCCGCTAACAGTGACCCAACTTTCATTTTCCGATTCAGCGCACAAAATCTTAGGATAAGACCCTCAAAATACTTCCTTTACCTAGGTGAACGAAAAGCCTTTTTTCGCCCTAAGTGACCACAGTAGTAATTTTCAAAAATGATCTCCTCCAGCAGATTTTCACCTTTTTTACTTATTTTTGATTGTCATTCAACTGAAAGCTGAAGGTAACAATGATAGATCTTTTTTAATTAAACTAGGTTTTTGTTACACAGAAATATGAACACCAATGAGGTCATTGATAGCCATGCCATGAATGTGATTTACCACAGGTTATGATGTACCATGAGGATCACCCACCCACTAAGCATTAAGTTGTAGTAGTTGTTGAAGAGTTTTACAGATCTAATTAAAAAATCTGTTTTTCATCATTTATATGATGTACTGTCCGCATTATTCTTAGTGTAGTAAGACCAAAATTAATCCAGGCTGAACAATCTCTTAAAGAAAGCTACGTGACTGAGAAAGCACAAATAAATTATATTTGTACAAAGAGATATATTCGTGCAGATTGCATTACATAATGGAATTTTACTCATGGTGTATTTCCATAACTACCTGTGATCAAGGATAGTAACTGTTCACTTTGAGTGTGTGTGGGTGTGTGTGGGTGCATACAAGAAATTAGCGTTTTAAGCAGGAGTGTCAAACTCAAAATATTCCGAGGGCCAATTCTTATTTTAGTTAATGTCTCGAGCGCCAACAAAGTACATAGCATGTTTGCAGGACTGAAGTTTACAGCCTTACACGATGACTTAACTGGCACATCAGGAATACGTTATTTGATTTTGATTAATTTTACGTAATAAACAGTGACACAAAATTACAACAAAATCATACATTAATTATATTATATTTTCCCTTTCATAACTGTCGTTAATTTCACGGGCTGATAAACTTTACCATCCTCTCGCGGGCCACTTATGACCATCCCAAGGGCCACATTTGGCCCGTGGGCCATGAGTTTAACACCCCGGGTTTAGAACTATGCATATAATTTATACTCTGTGGCATTATATGTTTCTGGCTTGATTAAAAAGATGGCAACTGAATATGGGATTTGAATTTATAGAAAATTAAGAAAGGGAAAAAGATTTTTTGTATTGGTCATGATATTTTTCCTAATCCAAATCTGGCAACTTTCAGGGCTCCAATGACACCTACCCCACAGCCAAGGACATTGTTTCAGCATGAAGAAATTCACAGCACTCATCTCCCGGGATTGACTGCTCTCCACAAGTCTCTGGAAAACTACCCCAAGGAGTTTGCAGACACTGAAGATTTACCAAACTCACACAGGAGTGAGTAATCATGGTTCTAACGTTTGGGGTGAAATATTGAATACATATGAGTGTACATGATACTTTCCATCCATTCTCTTCACATGTCAACCCCTCCTCAGAAAAACTCATTTACCTCGCTTGAATCTTAGACCTCTGGTATTTTATTCAACGCCCAAAGTCTCACTTGTATATGTCCTGTAGGAAGAAAATGCTGTCCCTTAATAACCTTTTTTCATTTCCCTTTAAATCACCGTCCTCTCATCATGCAACACAAATATCCCATTGTTTTGCTGTCCATGTTGTGGTGTCTCTTATTTCTACTGCCATGCTCCATGCTGGATTATTCACAACTAATAATTCGTCAAAATATTCTATTCCCTTTTGACATCCTCATTTTCTCTCACATTATTCACCATTATTCCATCTAGTTCCTCTTTCTTTTTGTACTGTACTTCCTCCAAATATTCTCTCTAAAGTATTCTCTCTCATTTCATTCTCTCTAAAAATCTCACTCGGATTCCTTCCAAAATTCTCATCCACTTTCGATTTTTTGGTGATAACCCATTTCACTCCTTTTGAATGTGCTCTGTTTTCCTGCTATCCCTTACATGCTCAGGCACATTTCTCTGTTGGGTTTTGACATATGCATCCCTCTTGATCTATTACTTGCTTGACTTCATCTGTCCACCGGCATGCCATTTGTTTCCTTATTTTCACCTTTGTGGGCCCCCCCAAAGACTACTGATACAATAGTCTTTTTTACCCACCAATTGTTCCTTAACCCTTAGTATTAATTCTTTGAAGAACCTAAACACATTTTGAACCCCTTCTTTTTTTATATCTCTGATATACCACTCAATTCATACGCCAATTTCTGCCTGTAATCCCCCCAAATTTCTTCATTATCAATATTTTCAAGACTCCTCTCCTCTTATCCCTGGGCTGTTTTCAGAATATCTCTGTCATGCACTTTCATTTTCATTAATACTGCTAGGTGATTCATGCTTTCGATATTGCCTCTAACCACTTTCGCATCAGTTATCTCTCCTTTCAGTCTCCCATATGTGGCTATATAATTTATCAGGCCTTTCTGCTCATTCTGTGATCTCCCTCTTCTCCCTGTATACCTATGTATCATCCTATGTTTAAAATAGGTGTTTGCTAAAGCTTAAAACAACTCGTCGTGCAGATCACCAAATTATCACAATATTCTCATACCTCCCCATTACACCCTACTTACCAACAATTTTCTTCTTCTTTAAATATTATTTATTATGGAATGCATGAGAAAATGCCAATGACCTTGTACACTGGTTCTCACTTTTTCATCTTGCATGAAACGTTTGCATGTGTCCTTGCCTTCCATAATGAAATACAACACCAGTTGTGACCATTGCACACGTTAAAACCCCAAAGATGCAGTGCTATTATTATCTGCATTATTGTTTGATATGTTAAAGTATCCATCTGTGTGCCTGGCATCTGTAGTAATTTGATATTATTTAGTGTAAAGTAGCTGTATGGGGCTTGTTATTTTACATTTCCAATATCGTGCAGTAAATATAAATGGTAGTGTTGACTGTTGCCTTAATTAGAATATATATATATATATATATATATATATATGTATGTGTGTGTGTGTGATTGTTTGTTCTATTTCGTATAGTCAGGCTAATACTGTTTTACAAATATTACAGTATCTGTTTTGGTTTTTGCATTGTGTAGGTGATTCTAACAGAAGTCATTCATACTGCAATACCATTATTATCTGCCTATTGGCAATATGTCCATGATTATGATTTCATGCCCAATACTTTTCTGGTATTCAACATTGCAACAGTTCTGCATGTACTGGTTGTCAAGTCTAGCTGCTTGAAATCCTTAATAAAATGAAATTGATCACTATGATCTTCTATTTTACCTTTTAATGAATTATATATATAGTCAACATATAAGGTGAATAAAGTTATAGGAAGGGAATAAACGAAAAGGCAGGGTGTGGGATGCTTAAATAAAAATACTTAAGACACCCCTAAAAAGCTGCTGTGTTTCGATTCATCTCCTGAAGATGGCGCAGCGTCCGTCCTCCAAAATTTAACACACAGCACCCTATCCTCTTTATACTATCCTTGGTCTCCACCGATTGGCCGCCAACTTTACACTTTGTGTGTTCATCTCCTGGATGTGAGGGACAGCGGCCGTGAAAATGTTCCACATCCTGGAGACGCGGCCCACAAAGGTGCGTTGGTGCTGGCTGGCACGGGAACGCGGCACCTCCACTGCATCACCACTGGTAAGCACCGTTCTCGTGCTTCGCGTGGCGACTCTCGGAGGCTGTCGTAACCCAGCCAGGTGTGGCACTCCCTGCACCTGTAACTTGTGGAATACCACAAGCGCCGCGACGTCCCTGCGGTGTTTCAGTGAGTCGAGAGGACTCACCGGCTCGAACTGGGCTGGTGAGTCTGGGGGGTCTGTAGCATCCACCAGTCGCAAGGCTCGACGCTGGATGCTGTCCAGCCTCCTAGTGTGCGAGGCTACACACGACATCCAGGAGAGGGCGGCGTACTCTAAGTAAGGCCGTATCTGGGCCTTGTAGAGCAAGAACTTCCCTCCCCTGTCGAGAAAGCTGGCTACCCTTCGCAGGGCAGAGACCCTGTGAGAGGCCTTTTTAGCAATGTGTTTGATATGGCCGTCAAACCTTAGCTTTCGGTCCACCTCTACTCCCAGAGTAGACTAACTACTCTCCTACTACTCCCTACTCTACTCCCTACTACTCTCTCTCTGACTTTAGGCATGGCTTTAGGACCGGCTTGTCTACGGATTCAGCTCTTTTAAAACTTTCTAACAAGTTATATACAAATATTGATACAAAAAAGGTCTCCCTCATGCGTCAGCCATGATATATTAATTAATAAATTTTTCAAGTTAAACATAGACTCCTTCTGGTTTCAAAGCTATCTCAGCGGCAGGACACAATCCGTACGTATAGCAAAATGCATATCCGAGAAGACAGTAATATCCCATGGCGTTCCCCAAGGGTCTGTACTAGGTCCCATTATATTTATAATTTATGCAAATGATCTCTCGTCCTTCTTTTCTGAATGTGAAATTATATAATATGCCAATGACACCCAGTTAATTCACACAGGCAGTATCAACAATATACACGACTTAATGCTTAGGAGCGAAGAATCACTAAAGAAAGCGCAACAGTATTTTCACAGGAATGGCCTAATGTTAAACGCCAAAAAGACTCAATGTATGTTTATAGGAACGCGAGGACTTTTGTCACAGATTCCCCCTGACATTTGCATGCATGTTGACGGGAATCTCATTACCCCTAGTAGATCATTAAAGAACTTGGGCATACACTTTGACAACCATATGCAGTTTAATGAACACATAGACGCATTGTACAGGAAAACCTATGGAACCATTGTCCACATAAATAGACTCCAAGACTATTTTAACCAGACCACCAGGATCTCTATAATACAGTCACTGGTCCTAAGTATACTGAATTAGGCATCAAGATTTGGGGAGCATCCAACATCACACATATACAACGGTGGGAAAGGCTCCAAAACCCTTTTCAGCAAAAGCTGCTTTAGGAGGGGCTGCAAAGCACGACCATGTCACACCCCTACTTAAAAGACCTTGGATGGCTGAAGATAAATGAAAAATATCACTTTGAGCTAGGAGTAGCCGTCTATAATAATATAAGCGAAAGTGTGTCTGTCTGTCTGTCTGTCTGTCTGTCTGTCTGTCTTTCTGTCTGTCTGTCTGTCTGTTTGTGTGTGTGTGTGGTATAGGTTCCGCCCCCTTGGCAAACACCTCTTATNTAAAAACAGCACCTATCCTCTTTATACTATCCTTGGTCTCCACCGATGGCCGCCAACTTACACTTTGTGTGTTTCATCTCCTGGATGTGAGGGGACAGCGGCCGTGAAAATGTTCCACATCCTGGAGACGCGGCCCACAAAGGTGCGTTGGTGTGGCTGGCACGGGAACGCGGCACCTCCACTGCATCACCACTGGTAAGCACCGTTCTCGTGCTTCGCGTGGCGACTCTCGGAGGCTGTCGTAACCCAGCCAGGTGTGGCACTCCCTGCACCTGTAACTTGTGGAATACCACAAGCGCCGCGACGTCCCTGCGGTGTTTCAGTGAGTCGAGAGGACTCACCGGCTCGAACTGGGCTGGTGAGTCTGGGGGGTCTGTAGCATCCACCAGTCGCAAGGCTCGACGCTGGATGCTGTCCAGCCTCCTAGTGTGCGAGGCTACACACGACATCCAGGAGAGGGCGGCGTACTCTAAGTAAGGCCGTATCTGGGCCTGGTAGAGCAAGAACTTCCCTCCCCTGTCGAGAAAGCTGGCTACCCTTCGCAGGGCAGAGACCCTGTGAGAGGCCTTTTTAGCAATGTGTTTGATATGGCCGTCAAACCTTAGCTTTCGGTCCACCTCTACTCCCAGAGTAGACTAACTACTCTCCTACTACTCCCTACTCTACTCCCTACTACTCTCTCTCGACTTTAGGCATGGCTTTAGGACCGGCTTGTCTACGGATTCAGCTCTTTTAAAACTTTCTAACAAGTTATATACAAATATTGATACAAAAAAGGTCTCCCTCATGCGTCAGCCATGATATATTAATTAATAAATTTTTCAAGTTAAACATAGACTCCTTCTGGTTTCAAAGCTATCTCAGCGGCAGGACACAATCCGTACGTATAGCAAAATGCATATCCGAGAAGACAGTAATATCCCATGGCGTTCCCCAAGGGTCTGTACTAGGTCCCATTATATTTATAATTTATGCAAATGATCTCTCGTCCTTCTTTTCTGAATGTGAAATTATATAATATGCCAATGACACCCAGTTAATTCACACAGGCAGTATCAACAATATACACGACTTAATGCTTAGGAGAAGAATCACTAAAGAAAGCGCAACAGTATTTTCACAGGAATGGCCTAATGTTAAACGCCAAAAAGACTCAATGTATGTTTATAGGAACGCGAGGACTTTTGTCACAGATTCCCCCTGACATTTGCATGCATGTTGACGGGAATCTCATTACCCCTAGTAGATCATTAAAGAACTTGGGCATACACTTTGACAACCATATGCAGTTTAATGAACACATAGACGCATTGTACAGGAAAACCTATGGAACCATTGTCCACATAAATAGACTCCAAGACTATTTTAACCAGACCACCAGGATCTCTATAATACAGTCACTGGTCCTAAGTATACTGAATTATGGCATCAAGATTTGGGGAGCATCCAACATCACACATATACAACGTGTGCAAAGGCTCCAAAACTTTGCAGCAAAAGCTGCTTTAGGAGGGGCTGCAAAGCACGACCATGTCACACCCTACTTAAAAGACCTTGGATGGCTGAAGATAAATGAAAAATATCACTTTGAGCTAGGAGTAGCCGTCTATAATAATATAAGCGAAAGTGTGTCTGTCTGTCTGTCTGTCTGTCTGTCTGTCTGTCTTTCTGTCTGTCTGTCTGTCTGTTTGTGTGTGTGTGTGGTATAGGTTCCGCCCCCCTTGGCGCAAACACCTCATATGGCACATTTTTGGAATCAGGTTGACCAGGGGAAGGTCATAAGCCCATTTATGAGATGATCCAATCACTTTTTTTTTTTTTTTTTTTTTTAGCAGCTTATTAGCGAGAATTGTGAAAACAAAAGTGGGTTGCGAGAATTGAGGAAGCCTTGATGTAGGGTGATGGGTAATGGGTGAGTGAATGGGTGGGGTGATGGGTAATGGGTGTGGGGAGATGGGTGGGTGCTAATAGAGTATTAGGATTCATTACCAGAAGTGTTAAAAGTAGAAGTGCGGAAGTTATTCTAAAGCTTTATCTGGCTCTAGTCAGGCCTCACCTAGACTATGCAGTTCAGTTTTGGTCTCCATATTACAGGATGGATATAGTGTTGTTAGAAAAAGTGCAGAGAAGGATGACCAAAATGATACAAGGGATGCGTAACTTTAGTTATGAGAGGAGATTGAAGTTATTAAAATTACACTCCCCTCGAGAGACGCAGAGTAAGGGGTGATCTGATAGAAGTTTTTAAAGTGGATAAAGGGATTTAATAAAGGAGAGGTAGGAAAAGTTCTTACGGCTTTTAACCAGGGTAGAAACAAGAAGTAACGGATTTCAAGATGGAAAAGCGTAGATTTAGAAAGGAAATAGGGAAAAAAATGGTTCACAAATAGGGTGGTGAATGAGTGGAATGGTCTCAGTAGACAGGTAGTTAGTGCCCGGAGTCATTAGGGAGCTTTAAAGGGGAGCTGGATAGGTTCATGGATGGGGATGAAAGGTGGATGTAGGTAGTGTTAGGTGACAGGAACTAGCACGTGTAGGCCTCGGCCTCTTGTAGCTTCCTTATTTCTTATGTTCTTATGTTCTTATGTGAGTGAATGGGTGGGGGTGATGGGTTGGGGGTGATGGGTGATGGGTGAGGGAAAGGGGGGGGGGTGATGGGTAAGGGGGAGTGAAAGGGTGTTGGGGGTGATGGGGTAATGGGTGATGAATGGGTGGGGGGGTGATGGGTAATGGGTGAGTGAAGGGGGGGGGTGGGTGGGGAATGGGTGAGTGAATGGGTGGGGGGTGATGGGGGAAGGGTGATGAAGGGTGGAGGGAATCATATTTCTAATCCTGATTTCGGAAAGTTAAAGGGGTATCTGGAGACCTGTTTGGGGCCGAAGGCCCACCAAAACCCAGGGGGGTGGGCCGAAAGGGCCCCCCAAAGCCCCCCGCAGGACTTGCCAAAAAATCCGCCCGGAGGGGGCTTTTGGGTTTGTGTACAAATTTTTTAATAAAGAGTACCTACTGGTTTTTTCACTCCCGAAGTGAGAGATATTTTCGAAAAACAGTCAACACTAGACAACAGCAACAACTCCATGTGGGAAAATGTAACACTTGTTTTTGGGAAAAAAGGTCCCTTTTATGGTGGCTGGACCTGCTTTCTGGAACAGCCTGCCAAGCCAAGTTAGAAGATGCTACCTCCTTGCACACTTTTAAAAGTCACTTGAAAAATCATCTTTTATTTAAACAATTTTTACTCAAATTTTTTTACGTCCATACCTAAAATGTATTTTAATCTTAAACTCGCACCTTTTTTAAACTTTTATTGTGTGTTTTATATTTTTTAACTTTTAGGAAGTCTTACTTTTTATTTATGTTTTCATTTGGATTTTAATGTTTTTACAATTTTTTTTGTATTCTAATATTTTTATTTGTATATAAACCATGTTTTAGTGTTTCTACCTTTAACAACATGTTATCTTATTCAGAAAAAATGGTAAGATTCATATTACTATGTTAAAAGAATAGCCATTGTAACAATGGAAATAAAATTTTATTTTGATTCTGATTCTGATTCTGATTCTTTATTCTTCTCTCTCTCTCCCCTCCTCTTCCTCTCCCTTTCTCTCTCTCTTTTCTCTCTCTCTCTCTCTCTCTCTCTCTCTCTCTCTCTCCTCTCTCTCTCTCTCTCTCTCTCTCTCCCCCCTTCCCTCCCTCGAGATATCCCCTCTCCATTATCTCTCCTCTCTCTCTCCTTCCTTCTCTCTCTCCTTCTCCTTCCCTCCCTCTTTTTTTTTCTCGCTCCACCCTCTCCTCCTCTCTTCTCTCCTCTTCTCTCCTCTCCTCTCTCCTCTCTTCTCTCCTCTCTCTCCTCTCTCTCCTCTCTCTCTCTCTCTCTCTCTCTCCCCTCTTCCCCTCTCTCTCTCTCTCTCTCTTTTTCTCTCTCTAGAACCAACAAACTCCAGTTGTCGCTCATGTTTGCCAGCTTATGATAATTTTCTCCTACCAAATATATGTTTATCAGTATAAAAGATATACTGTTATCTTCGGAGATTTTGTTCTATAATATTATCAAATAAAAAACCGTAAAACACACTAAAGAAATGCCATTATGAGACTCAAGAAATATGCATGAACTTAATATTCACTTAAACTCTTTGCCATTTAATACTTTGCGAGCAAACGTTTTCTATGTTGAATTTCAATAGAAGCGGAATTGCATTAGCTCTCCATTGCTATATTTCGTTTTCTGATAAATGAAATTGCAGCATGCATAAATTAGTGGTAACTAAATAAATAACATCATGAAATCGGGTAGTTTTTTCCGATTGATCATGTTATTTATTTACTTAACGCTAATTTATGCATGCTGCTAATTCATTTATCAGAAAACGAAATATATCAATGGAAAGCTAATGACATTCCGCTTCTATTGATATTCCCCAGAGAAAAAGTTTTATCGCAAAATATTAAACGGCGAAGAGTTTAAATGAATTTTTCTCCTCCCTCTCTCTCTCTCTCTCTCTCTTTCTCCTTCCCTCTCTCTCTCTCTCTCTCTCTCTCTCTCTCTCTCTCTCTCTCTCTCTCTCTCTCTCTCTCTCTCTCTCTCTCTCTCTCTCTCTCTCTCTCTCTCTCTCTCTCTCTCTCTCTCTCTCTCTCTCTCTCTCTCTCTCTCTAGGACCAACAAACTCCAGTTGCCGTTCATGCAACTCATGCGTAAACTAAGTTCATGCATATTTCTTGAGTCTCATAATGGCATTTCTGTAGTGTTTTTTACGGTTTTTTATTTGATAATATTATAGAACAAACATTTCCGAAACTAACAGTATATCTTTTATACTGATAAACATATATTTGGTAGGGGATAGTTACCATAAGCTGGCAAACATGAGCGGCAACTGGAGTTTGTTGGTCCTAGAGAGAGAGAGAGAGAGAGAGAGAGAGAGAGGAGAGAGAGAGAGAGAGAGAGAGAGAGAGAAGAGAGAGAGAGAGAGAGAGAGAGAGAGAGAGAGAGAGAGAGAGAGAGGAGAGAGAGAGAGAGAGGAGAGAGAGAGAGAGAGAGGAGAGAGAGAGAGAGAGAAGAGAAAAAAAAAAAGAGAGAGAGGGAAGGAGAAAGAGAGAGGGATGAGAAAGAGAGAGAGAGAGAGAGGAGAGATAATGAGAGAGAGATAGAGAGCTCGAAGGAGGGAAGGAGAGAGAGAGAGAGAGAGAGAGAGAGAGAGAGTGAGAGAGAGAGAGAGAGAGAGAGAGAGAGGAAGAGATAGAGAGAGAGAGAGAGAGGAGAGAGAGAGAGAGAGAGAGAGAGAGAGAGAGAGAGAGAGGAGAGAGAGAGAGAGAGAGGAGAGAGAGAGAGAGAGAGAGAGAGAGAGAGAGATGAGAGAGCGAGAGAGGGAAGGAGCGAGAGAGAGAGGAGAGAGAGAGAGAGACGAGAGAGGATGTAGAGAGAGATGAGAGAGAGAGAGAGAGAGGAGAGAGAGGAGAGAGGAGAGGAGAAGAGATGAGAGAGAGGAGAGCAGAGAGGAGAGAGAGAGAGAGGATGATAGAGGAGAAGATGACGAGAGAGAGAGATGGAGAGAGAGAGAGGGAGAGAAGGAGAGAGAGAGGGAAGGGAGGAGTATGGGGAGGGAGGGAGGGAGGGAGGGATGGAGGAGGGAGAAGGAGAGAGAGAGAGAAAGAGGTGGACCGTGTGGTGAGGTTCAAATGTCACTACAGGGGGATGAGTCAATCAGAATATATGAGTCTTCCATCCCTCTGTGGATGAGAGAGGCGATCTCTGTGTTACTTTGGCTTCCGAACTCAAGCTCAAACTCAAGAGTGGGCGGAGCCAAGCGGCTGGAGGAGGCGCCAATGCGGGAGCGTGGAGCGGCCTGCCGAAAAGGCGAGCGTATTGTTAATATGCGTCCCGCCATACCAACCCCTCCGACCGTCAGTCAGGGACTGACACAGTGCTGCCAGCGCTGATAACAATTTCTTTCAAGATGAGCTCCAGATTTCTTACAAGATCAATTAAAACTTCAAGGTTAGCAAAACAACACTTATTATTGCACATTTTGTTTATTCGGGGCCCCTTTTTTTAAAAAAACCCAAAAAAAAAAAAAAAAAAAAAAACCCCGGGGGGGGAAAAAAAAAAAAAAAAAAAACCCCCAAAAAAAGGGGGGGGGGGGAAAAAAAAAAAAAAAACCCCAAAAAAAAAAAAAAAAAAAAATAAAAAAAAAAAAAGGAGGGGAAGGAAAAAAAGGGGGGGGGGGAAAAAGGGGGGGGGGGGGGGAAAAAAGGGGGGGGAAAAGGGGGGGAAAAAAAAAACCCCGGGGGGGAAAAAAAAAAGGGGGGTTTTTCCCAAAAAAAAAATTTTTTTTGGGGAAAAAAAATTTTTAAATTTTTAACCAAACCCAAAAAAAAAGGGGCCCCCCCAAAAAAGGGGGAAAAAATTTTTTGGGGGCCCCTTTTAAAAAAAAAAAAGGGGGGGGGAAAAAAAAAATTTTTTTTTTTAAAAAAACCCCCCCCCTTTAAAAAAAACCCCCCCCCCAAAAAAAAAAAAAACCCCTTTAATTTTTAAAAAAATTTTTTTTTAAAAAATTTTTTTTTTTTAAAAAAAAAAAAAGGAAATTTCATTTTTTGGGTTTTTTTTTTTTTTGGGGGGGTTTTTTACTTTTTTGGGGGGGGCTTTGGGGTTTTTTTTTTTGGGTTTTTTTTTTTTTTGGTTTTTTTTTTTTTCCCCATTTTTTTTAACCCGGGGTTTTGTTTTTTTTTTTTCCCCTTTTTTTTTCCTTTTGACCCGGGGGGGGGGGGGGGGGGCCCCCCCCTTTTAAACCCAAAAAAATTTTTTTTTTGGGGGGGCCCCCCCGGGGGGCCCGGGGAAAAATTTAAAAAAAATCCTTTTTGGGCCCCCCAAAAATTTTTTTTAAAAAAAAAAAAAAACCCCCCCCCCTTTTTTTTTTAAAGGGCCCCGGGGGGGAAAACCCCAAAGGGGGGAAAAAATTCCCCCCCCCAAACCCCCCAAAGGAAAAACCGGGGCCAAAAAAACCCCCTTAAAAAAGGGGGGGGGCCCCCCCCCCCTTTAATATTTTTTAAAAAAATTTTTTTTAAAAAAAAAAATTTATATAAAAATTTATATATATAAAAATTTATTTTTTATATATATAAAAAAAAAAAAAAAAAAAAAAAATTTTTTTTTTTTTTAATTTTTAAAAAAAAATTTTAACCCTTTTTTTTTTTTTTTAAAATTTTTTTTTTTAAAAAAAAAAAAAAAAAAAAAAAAAAAATAAAAAAAATTTTAAAAGAAATATCCCCTTTTTTTTTTCCCCCCCTTTCCCAAAAAAATTTGGGAAAAAATTTTTAAAAAGGGGAAAAAAGGGGGTTTTTTAAATTTCCTTTCCTTTTCTTATTTTTAAAATAAAAAAAAAAAATTTAAAAAAAAAAAAAAAAATTTTTTTTTTGGGGGGGGTTTTTTTTTTTCCCCCCCAAATTATACATGGGATTTAAATTTATTTAAAACAGAAAAAAGAAAAATATAAGTTTTAAAATACCCATCAAACCCTGGGAAAATTTCCCGAATTTTGATTTTATTTATAAAATTTAACCCCTAATTTTATGCATGGGTTTTAATTTTTTTTAATTCAGATAAAAAATATAGCAATGGGAAACTAATAAAAAATTTCGCTTTTTATTGATAAACCCCTTTATGATAAAAGTTTTACTCGCAAAGTTTTTTAAAAGGCAAAAAGTTAAGGGAATATTAAGTTCATTTATATTTTTTCATAGGCGGGGTAATTGGGATTTCTTTAGCTTTTTTTACTGTTTTTTTTTTTGATAATTTTTTAGAAAAAACATTTACGAAGATTACCGTATATCATAAATACTGATAAACCCCTCTATATGATAGTCCATTTGACCACTATAAAACTCTTTTTTTTCGGGCGCCCCGCAGCCCCCATGCAGCCCCGCAAATTTAAAACATTGTCGGTGAAAAGTCCAGGATAAGTGGGGCTATGCCTAAACCCCAAAAACAATCCATCCAAGGGGCATTAAATAAGTTCTCGCTTAATTTACCTGCGAAATTTTGTGGGGTCTGCGAATCCTCTATACTGAGGGCCTTCCATCCCCCCCTGGGTGCCCTGTCGCACACGAAAAAAAACAATTTGTTACTCCTCCCCTTTAAAAAGGATCCAAAAAAACCCAACCTACTAAGGAAACTCCCGAAAAGAACCTTTGCAGTTTTACTGAATCCTTAATTTAGGGGGGGCTTTCCCCCCGGCTAAAAAATCTAAAGGTGAGCAGGAGGGATTTTAAATTGGGGTAAAGCTACAACTAATGAATTTTTGAGAGTAATTTTCATGACTTCCAATATCAACCGCTGTTACCACCCCCTGAAGCGGGTTTGCGACACAGCTATCCCTCAACTGATGGCAAAAGGTTTATTCCCCAAAAAATGGACACCCCCAAATAGTTTTGAAGCCATTCTAAAACGCAATTTTCCAAAAAAGCCTCGACGGGAGCCCATTAGTAAAACAGTAAAGCTTCTGTCAATAACTCAGTAAACCTTGGGGGGACCTACGTTATTTAAATACTGCTTTTGGGGACCCGTGGGAAGGATAAGGGGTCCCAATTACACCACCAGATTTTACACAAACGCCAATCCCCCAAAAAATCTGGAAAGGGGGGAGGGGAAAAAAGATTTACCTCTTCTTAAAAAATAAAGAAAAAAAATGCTGGGGCTTTTCAAAACCGCAGCGTCTACAAGCCGTAAGGGGTTCGACTGCAGGGATTAAACACAGAAAAAAAAAGTCTTCAAACCCCCCAATGGAAATTTCCCTGGGGTTCCCTTTCAAAAGGGGGGAAAGGTTTCCCTTTTCATCACCGAGTTGGACCCCGTTGTTATCTTTTTACAAGAGACAATGGGTAGGGCAGGGAAGATGTCTCGGCCCGACAGGTTTTATCCATGTACACACACACCTCCAGCGGGGTGGTGGCTTTTAGTGGTGGTTGTGGCCTTTACCATCGTCGGGATGCCCCCTTCTCTGTCATCCCGCTGCAATCACCCTTGCAGGCTGTAGCAGGTCGTATCCATCTGCACAAGACCTACACTGTCTGCTCAATATATCTACCTCCAAATGACGACATACCTCTCCAAGATCTTGAGGATCTTATCCACCAGCTTCCCCGTCCATTTTTTCTCCTCGGAGACATGAATGGACGGCATTTTCTGTGGGGAGATTCCACCAGAAATTTCGTCGCGGGTAATTCCTTCGTTTATCTTATCGTGGCAACAACCTAAATATATTAACAAGGAGAAACTGCCACATTTCCATTCGCAAACGGACATGACTGCTCTTGACTATCCTTCCTTCTCAGTCCATAGTCGCCCTCGACTTCTCTGAGGTGCCGATTATCTTCGAGGGAGTGACCATTATCTCATACTACTAAGAGCAGTGTTATCGCCCCCTTCCCGATGTCTCCCAAAATGGTGCCTCTCTCGTGCAGACTGGGAGGGCTTTCAAAAGGCTTGTGTTTTTTAACATCATATAGCTAACTTTCAAACAATAGATGTCTGTTGATGTCAAAGTTGATTACTTTGTGTCTCGAATCCATTTTGCAGCCTCGCTGAGCATTCCCCGCACTTCTAGCTCTTTCCCCCGCTGGCCTGATCCGTGGTGGAATCAGGACTGTACGGCAGCGAGGAGTCACTCCCGCCGTGCTGAAGCGCAATACATATCGCGGCTAACTTCCGAAGAACTAAAGATAACCTTCCACAGGTCAAGAGCTCGATACCATCGGGTAATGAAGGAGGCTCGTCACTCCTCTTGGAGGGCTTATATAAGTTCGATCTGTGCATCTACCCGGTGTCCAAGGTTTGGCAAGGAGTGAGAAAAATGAAGGGGATGTTTATCCCACCCTCCCCTCCAGTTCTATCGATTAATGGAGACACTATGGCAGATCCCTTGACAGTAGCAAAGGAAATTGCTTCCCATTTTGTATCAGTGGCGCAGACAGACCTTGCGTCTCCAAGTGCTAAGGAGAGACTGCGACTGGAACAGAGAGGCATATATTTTTCGTCTAGCAGCGGGGAATCTTACAATGTTCTTTATACACCTCGTGAGCTTTGTCAAGCCATGAAGGTTTGCGCAGACACTTTTCCCCCGGGGGAAGATGATATACCCATATGCCCAAAGCTCTGTCCCTCTAAGAGATGAGGGTCTAGATTTCTTGTTGAGCATCTATAATATAATATGGATTGAAGGAACCTTCCCAAGTAGCTCCCCGCTGTGGGGAGTCAACTTGTCGTGGTGGCGGGGCTTGAAGCGTGGTCGACGGCGCCACCTCCTCTGGCGGCCTGCCCCGCCATTGTTGGGTTCGGTGGCCGTCGGCTTCGTGGACCAAGCGCTCCCCCCTTCGTCAGTGGGAGGTTTGGAGCCTTCCCGGGGAGTCGCTTTTTGCTTCCCCCCCTTCTCTCCTTTCTTAGGCGATTCCCAGGGCCCCCCCGGGGAGCCCTTCTTCGTCTCATGCTTCTTCTTCCTTTTAACTTACGCTCCGCTCCCC
>JACEEZ010014150.1:0-12448 GCA_016584305.1 Chionoecetes opilio | reverse complement strand
TTGTTTGGGGGTTTTGCCGGGGGACATAAATATAGAGTAGGTTTAAAACGTCATTTTTTTTTTTTTTTTTTTTTTTTTTTTTTTTTGCGTTTCCCCGATTTTTTGGGGTTCCGGCCAGTGCCCCCCCCTATTACCCGGGAAATCGAGGTTTTGGTAATATATATATATATTAAGATATAAAAATATAATATAAAAAATATATAATAAAAAAAAAAAAAAAAATATAATATTTTATATATTTATTTATATATATATTATATAAATATAATATTATAAATATATATATAATACCATATACTTTTGGGGATGTACCAGATACCCGGGTTGCTATCCTTTTTTCCGGGCCTGTTTTTTACATAGGGTATCCGGTTTTTAACTTGAAATATTGGCTATCGGGCCCGGATATCATGCTATCCGCCGGGAAACCGATTTGTCTTAAACGACTACTTACAACCTATACTACAAGTCAAATTCGCTTTTTACCCTGTAAAAATTTTTTTTCCCGCAAAGGAAAATCTCAACACCTATTCATAATTTTAACGTCTTTTAAAAAAACAAAAAATGCAAATTTTCTTCTTTTATGCTTTTGAATCGACGGATGGAAGGTTTTCGAAAAAAAAAGGCTCTTCACATCTTCTTGTACCTGTGCGCTGTGCCCCGAGGGCCCTAAAATTTTCCTTTTCCTTTTATCGCTAATTTTATGCATGGTTCTAATTTTTTTAAGAAAACAAAAAATATAAAAGGGAAAGCTAATAAAAACCCGCTTCTATTGATATGCTTCATGAAAAAATGTTTTCTCGCAAAATATTAAATGGGAGGTTTAATGAAATATTAAAGTTCATGCATTTTTTCAGTTCATAATGGGTTTCTTTAGTGTTTTTTTTTTTTTATTTGATAATATTTTAGAACAAACATTTTCAAGATAAAAGATTCATTTTCAGGGGGGGTTCCGTTATACGAGCATTCATATACAGAATCCGATGATACGAGATGGTAAATAAGGGGCTATTTTCAATAACGAGTGAAAAACCAAAGTTTCGACATTCAAAAAGGGGGGAGTAAAAATTTCCAATTTTTTTCTAAAGTAAATTACAAGTTATTTACTAAAGTAAATTAAAAGTTATTTACTAAAGTAAATTACAAGTTTTTACTAAAATTATAAATTCATTTACTGACTATATGATTTTACCTAAGGTTGTACGATAATCAATCGGGAAAAATGATAATTCTGGTGGCTCGGTACGAAAATGTGGCCTACAAAAATTCACAACCCTGGGGGGAGAAGCCAGCAACGGAGATAGTATGGCCAGCAACAACCTGCTCTCGCACTACCTAGATACTACTTTCCAATGACGGAAGCTACAAAGCTGATTAAAAGCTCCCTCGATGGGGTCGTAAACGAGTAGGAAGGTTGTGACTGGCTAAGGCGTCATCAGTCACCAGCCAATGACAAACAGTTTTTAAAACTTCTCGACCAAAAACAAGCCAGCGAGACATATTTCGGGCAAGAATGGCTGCCAGACTGCCTCTCCGCCTTCTGTCCCCGCCCATCTAAAACAAATTCTCGTTTTATTTCAATGCTTGCGTTTTAAGTAGTTTTAATGTATCGATAGTAAGATATATAAGTAAGGGAGCCTGTGTTGCTAGTGTATTGGTGGTAGAAGGTGTGTATGGGGTGTTAAAATAGTGCATATTTGTGATATGGGGTGGCTCCGCGGCAAGACTTTTCTCCGTCACTCACTGCCCCGCCAGCTCGGCCAGCAGGTCACCTCATCATAACCCTCTTTTTAAAACACCCCTTTTTTAAGGTGACACACGGTGCTACTTGATTTAGATAATGGGCACGTGTATAGCATGTCACCATAATCACTAATTTGTATTAATAACGAGTGATAAGACGTTTAAGCCTGCCCCAAAACCCCTTGGCGGGGGAGGCGGCGGCCTGCCCCGTCCGCCGCCTCTCTCAAAAACCGCCGTCATCCGCCCTCACCTGTGCCTTCCTGAAGAAGACAGTCACTCCTACGCCTGTGTAGCACCCTAGGATATCACCAGTGATCATAGGATTCCTCAAAGGGTCCTCGCTTTCCTACTAAATAATTACCAAGAAGATCTCCACTGGGCGGACATCGGCTGCCGCCCGCACAACACAACCACCCCGTTATCACTGTATAATAGTGCCTTCCTGAAGAAGTCAGGTCAGCTCCCACGCATGTGATAGCACCATAGGATATCACCAGGGATATAGGATTCCTCAAGGGGTTCTCGCACCCCCACTAAATATTACCAAATTTTATGAAGCTTGAAAAACATCTTTTTTTTTTTTTTATAATTGTTGGGGTCCTGGAACCAAACCTATATTTTACCATTAGTTATGTGTTTCGTTATACGAGATTTCGCTTTACGAGTATGCCAGGTGGAACCTAACTGCTCGTATCTTGGGACCTCCCTGTATATTGATAAACCATGGGAAAGGGGAAAATGGGAGTGATGTTCGGAAATGTCAGGAATCGCGGCATTGGCCTCCACTGGAAAAACCAAACTGAGTAGCAAATCCAGTATACAGTAGTCTTTGTCATGACTTTGCTCATTATTATATATATTATATGGTTGTGATGAGCTGTCCTATACACGTGTCACTATTTAGGTCAGTGTAAGCACCGTGTGTCACCTTAAATAAGGGTGATTTAAGGTGTTTTGAGGTGACAGGGAGACAGTCTTGCAGCAACCACCCCATAACACTAATAATCACTATTTTAAACAATACACACCTTCTACCACTAAATCACTAGCAACAGGGGGCCCACCTCCTTATATATCTTAATATATGATACATTAAAACTCCTTAAACCCAGGCATTCCAAAATAAATGAGAAAATAATAAATTATGTTGAGTTGACCCAAATTCGAGAGGCGATAAGTGGTCTGTCATGCCATTCTTGCCCGCAAATTTGTCACGCAAATGGAGTACGTTAAATCCGAAGTCCCGTTAAACCGAGGTCCCGTTAAACCGAGGTCCATTAAATCAAGGTCACTGTATATACATATATACAGGGAGTTCCGTTATACGGCATTCAGTATACAAAGAAATCCGATGATACGAGATGTAAATTGGGTTCTATTTTCAGTATATGAGAATCGAAAATCCAATGCTACGACATTCAAACTGGGGTTGAGTAAAATTACCAAGTTATTTACTTAAGTAAATTGCAAGTTATTACTAAAATTATAAAGTCATTTACTGACTATATGATTTTTACCTAAGGTTGTACGATTACGGGGAGGTCCCGAAGATACGAGCAGTTAGGTTCCACCTGGCATACTCGTAAAGCGAAATCTCGTATAACGAAACACACATAACTAATGATAAAATATAGGTTTGGTTCCAGGACCCCATAAATTTTAAAATTTTATATATATATTTTTAAAAAAAAAAAAAAAAAAAAAAAAAAAAAAAAAAAAAAAAGACATGTTTTTCAAGCTAAATAAACTATAGCAAAACACAAAAAACACACAGATCTATATTACCCCACACTGTACTACCTATTCTGTAGAAAAACCCATTCTGAAAGAGAAAAAAAGACCCCAAAATAACATAACTGCACATTAATTAAACATAAAACATGCAAAAAAGACGTTGTAATGTAGGGGACGCCGCGTGATACAAGAAAAGGTAGTGTAGCGGTCCCAAAGGGGGGGCCACACACCTGCTAATTCCCCTTTAAAAAGGTCAGGCCGCGCCATATGCTTAATTACCCTTCAGGTAAACGCCTTGCTAGGGGTGACCTGACTGCAGTCCCAAGGTTGGGGCTGCACACCTGCTAATTACCCCAAAATGTCAGGCCGCGCCAATGCTTAATTACCCTTCAGGTCACGGCTTGCTAGGGGTGACCTCACTGGGGTCAACCAAATCCCCTTTGTCCAGCCTGGGAGTGTTTGGGCGCGCATTTTTAACTTGATAATTTTTCTCACCCCAGTTGAATGTCGTATCATTGATTTTCGAAACTCGTATATTGAAAATAGACCCTAATTTACACATCTCGTATACCGAATGCTCGTATAACGGGACCTCCCCGTATTATCAATCTGAAATATTGGGTAATTTTGGTGGGGTCGGTACAACAATGTGGCCTACAAAAATTCACATCCTGGACGATATACAGTAAAACCCTTATAACTCGGCACTGTATAACTCGGAATTTGAAATTATAACTCAGCATGGCAAAGACAAGGTTTTTTTTTTTTTTTTTTTTCTATTTTTTTTTTTTATACCCTATGCCTATAGCGCGTGTAGGCAGTGAGCTCCAGGGGTGGGGTGGTAGGCCCTGGAGGCTCAGTTGAGGGCTATGATGGTTGCCCTCGCCCTTTGGGTGGCGCAGGAAAGGATTTTTTATAGTGATGCCTGTGATTGTTATAGTGACGCCTGTGATTTGTTATAGTGACGCCTGTGATTAAAGAGAGGCTCAAGCCGCCCCCCTGTGCCCCGATGCACTCGCAGTCGAAGGTAGAGTTTGAGGACGGGGCATATTTGTTGCAGTAAAAGTGCTCAAGTGATGTAAAATTAAGTTGTACAGTACTGTATACAATACAGTACAGAGTTGTGATTAAAAAGTGATTAAAGTGATCCCAGTGTTAAAATGCGACTGGAGTCCCCCTAACATCTTCTACATGTTACAACAAGGCTCCCTCTCCTTGGATTACATGCCTGCTGCTACCCGTTCATTGGTAAGTGTAGTTTTTATGTTTTTACAGTACTGTAATTTTTTTTTTTTTTTTTACCCATATCAGAGGAGGACATTGCATAACTCGGCACATTGAATAACTCGGCAAGGGCCGAGCCCCTATCGTGCCGAGTTATAAGGCTTTTTTCTGTACAATGATTCAGATGCACAGAGACGAGTTTGTGGGCAGTGGAAGAGATCTGCGCACCCCCTCCCTTGTCCCTTACCTACCCTACCCTCTCGAGTCTATTGTATCACGCGGGGCAGCACCGAGGATCTTTCCTCTTCCCAAAGCCCCCTTCACACATTCCATAATGGAATTACGAACGCGCCAACATGCAATGCGCAGCGCCGTCATGGTCCTGGTTATGGGTCCATCGTGACCGATCGTGACGCGCTCGGCCGAGGCACGAAAATTTTAGTGCGTGCACTAAAAAGATCGGGAAGCTCCCCAATTTTTGTACCCAACGCAGCGCTATCGTAATTCTATCGGACGCTGTTGTATCTATGAAACAGCTTCGTGACACTACCGGGAATCATCTTATGTCTATCGTGACGATAAGAAACCGTTACGTGCGACTTCAATTCTACCTCCCCCCCTTTCCGCCTTCTCCCCCTTTCTCATTCACCTCCACCCACCCTCTCTCCCATGACCACGTGGTGATGCCACCCACCCCCCCTTACCCCCATGACCACGTGGTGATGGGGAAGGGGGTAGGGAGTAGGGGGTGGGTGGTGGACCCAAACCCCTGTTTTAACCACTCACCACCCCAACAACGCCTTCTCCATCCCCCCTCCGTTTCCCCACAACACCTTCCCCCCCTTCTTTATTACAACCCCCCTCCCCCGTTTCCCCATTACCAACAAAAACCTGTTTCTCACACCTTCATCTCTAGCCCCGGCCCCTTCCTTCTCCATCACCAGGGCAAACACCACCCACGTGTGAGGCCTGTTGCATGAGGCATGGCTCTTGACGCTATCGTGATACGTTCATGGCACTGTCGTGGTTATCGTAACTCTATCGTGACGACAAAATGACCGTTTTATTTTCCATTCGTGACATTGTCTTACAGCTGTCATGACTCCATCGTGACCATCTTACGACCCCTATCGACACATACGTACAGGCAAACGTGACATTGTTGTGAGGGCTTATCGTGGTCTGCGTTTATCGTGGACAATTTCACGATAGCGTCAATAATAAAATTTGGTGGCGCTATCGTGGCTCGATTATGGAATGTGTGAAGGGAGCTAAAGTGCTCAAGGGGAGGAAAAGAACTCTAACCCAGTCACCCCTGCAAATGCAGTCACCCCTGTTTTCTCTCAAGCCTCGGAGAGAGAAAAACAGGGACTCTCAGCGGCTACTTGCCAACTTCCTGTCTCCCCACACAACATACCACTTGTGAGTGTTATGCATGTTTTATGTTTAATTAATGTGCAGTTATGTTTTTTTTGTGTGCTATTTCCTCTTTCAAATGCTTTTTCTAAAGAAAGGTAGTACAGTGTGGGTTAATATAATGCTGTGTGTTTGTTGTGTTTGGCTATAGTTTATTTTAGCTTGAAAAACACGTTTTTTTTTTTTTTATTATATTTTTATTTATGGGTCCTGGAACCCAAAACCTATATTTTACCATTAGTTATGTATTTCGTTATACGAGATTTCGCTTTACGAGTATGCCAGGTGGAACCTAACTGTCGTATCTTCGGGACCTCCCTGTATACGTGGTGCATCGTCTGAAAGTCGTGAGGAGCGTTTTGGAAGCTCGGAGAATTTAGATTTTTATTGCGGCTTATTTTAAAATGGGGGGACGGGATGAAAAAAGTGACAACATATTGTTGATATACTCGATAATGGTGGCTATATTTTGACTGCATTAAATCAGGAATGATGGAATGGTCTGGACGATACTTTTAAAAATAATCGTCCAGCCCCATTTTTTTTTTGCCAAATTATGTTGAATGAACATTCAAAACACCCAATCCCCAAAAATGATTGATTTCCAGGCCCTTATTTTTCCGTAAAAACACGACTTTTGTAAAAAGCGCGCAAATTTTTTTCTTCCCTCCAACGGGCTACGAATGTTATTAATGACGTCACAGGAGGAAGCAGAGAATGTAAACAAAGTCTTCCCCCTGCGTGACACCTGTCGGCAAATGTGGATGATGAGCGATTGTACTTCGGTGTCAGACGGTGAATCTGCCCGGGTTTTACAGATCTAGAGTACGATGCTCAATCTGAGACCGAAATAATGACGCTGCTCGCGTATACTACACTACCCTCCCGAGTTTCACGCTATGCGAGTTCGCGATCCTAGAGTTTCGCTCTGAGTCCTAATTCTTACCATCCCGACTTTCGCGCATTATATCCCAGAGCTTGCGTTTTTTTTTTTTTTGTGTGTGTGTGTGTGTGTGTGTTTTGTGGGGTGTGGTGTGTGTGTGTGCCTACAGCGCCGTTAGGCAGTGACCTCCAGAAGTGGGATGGTAGGCCCTGGAGGTTAACTTGAGGGCTGTGATAGTTGGCCCTTGCCCGTGGTGGCGCAGACAGAATTTCTATAGTGACGCCTTGGATTAGAGGCTCATGTCGCCCCGTGTCCTCCGATGCACTCGCAATAGAAGTAGAGTTAATGGGCACGTGTGGGTGTTCTTAGGCCACTCAACAGTGGAGAGAAAGTTTTTAAAGTGGATTTTACAGCCCTCATCAAGGATCGACTGGGATCACCGAAAAACGCCACTCGGGAGATTCTTTTTCTTGTGACCTTTTTCTGCTTTGGGTATCACTTTGTAGTTCGTCTGTCAAGCTCGTGCTCGAGCTTGGAATATATCTTGACGCTAACCACTTTTGCTACCGCCCTCCTATAAGAGACGTACGGGACACGTCTTCCTTCCTTCCTGCTTAGTATAGTATTATAATAGGCTTAGTATAGCTTGTAGTTTTGCTTTGTTTTTTTTCCATTTGTTTGTGTTTTCTCTACAGGACAGCCGGGTGTGCAAAAGATAGGTAACACCTCAAAATAAGTAGCACCTTACCTTACACCCCCGCCGTTCCTTACTATTTACCACAAAATACTCCTTTATAAGTGATTAACCATAAAGGTGTGGTACTGTGGTTTTCTGGAGGTACTGGAGGAGACAGGAGAGAAGAGAGGAAGGCTTTGTGACAGTGTTATTACCATATAACACTGTCACACAACCTCAGCTGACAAGATATTGTGTCAGGCTCCTCACTCAGACCAAAACAGCATCCGTTTGGGTGACTCCCAACTCAAGCTCAATCTCCTCTCCTCCCTCCTCTTCTCTAACGTAGTGTTGGCCGAAGCCACCACCCCGGGAGGCGGGTCAAAAAACCCTAGGCTAACACCCAGTAACCCATTCACTGCTGGGTGGAAAGGGGCTTGGGGCATTTTCAGGATATTTTTTGGGGGAAAAAGTGAGTCTTATAAGCTGTAAAATACGGTAGGTACACAGCCCTCAATTTTAAACCCTTTAGGGCCTACCATCCCACCCCTGGAGGTCACTGCCTAATGGCGATGTAGGCAAACACACAAAAAAAAAAAAACGACTAAATAAGCATTTTTACAGTGTTTTTAATACCCGAGTTTCGCGATCGCGAGTTTCGCGCTATGCCTCCGGAAGAAAGCAAGCGCGAAACTCGGGAGGGTATGTGTGAGGAAAACGAACCTCAGATTGTGAGGGAGCCCAACCCTATATGTTTGAACCAGAACACGAGGCGGACGAAACAGATGTAGCGGCAACAACCCCTTTACCCCACAACCCCCTTACACACAACAACCACTTGCACACAACAACCCCTTACAACAACAACCACTTGCACACAACAACCCCTTACACAACAACCCCTTACACCCCAACAAAACCCCCCCCTTTCACCCCAACAACCACTTTGCACACAACAAACCCCTTACACACAACAACCACTTGCACACAACAACCCCTTACACACAACAACCCTTGCACACAACAACCCCTTGCACACAACAACCACTTGCACACAACAAACCCCTTACACACAACAACCCCTTACACACAACAACCACTTGCCACAACAACCCCTTACACACAACAACCCCTTATATAAGTACAGTCAAACCTCGATATAAAGGACTAAAGGGGGGGAGGAGCGGTCCGTTTAAAGCCGATTGTCCGTTATAGCGAGGGTATTTTTTCCCAAGGGGGAAAAATATATGAATTTTTTTTTGTTGAAATAAATGAAAATAATCACACACAACCAGACTGGGGTAGCTAGTTTGGGGGGTAACAGTGGGCTGGCACTACATGCTGAATTTGGGCCGCTCCTACACGTGAAATAAATGAGAAATAATCTCAAACACAACCAGACCATGTAGCTATGTTGGGAGGTAAACAGTGACTAGCTACATCCCGGGATTTTGGCACACTCGCCCATGACTGTTCGGGACTGGTATTAGGAAGGTAGTAAGTATCCAGGCTCGTTCATTACTGCTTGGTATGCTATGAAATTTTATTATTCTAGTTGAATGTAGACATATAATCACATTTTAATTGCTATTATTCATACATATGAGTAAAGATATGAAATACTTTCAAGGCACTCATCCACGCCTGGCAGCGCGGCCGCGACAAACAGCAGCAGCATCATGAGACATTATAATCACCCCAAAATAGATAAAAAAGGAAGAAAAAGTCTCCCGTAAAGTGATGGGTTATCCCTAAAATGTTGATGCTTTTTTCTCACCGTCTGGGTAGTCAAGCTCAAGCTCTAGTGAAAGGTAAACAAACTACGAGCCAGATTCAGCCGTGGGTTCCAAAGGTATTGCTTATTATCATGACTAATGCTCATTATTATATATATTATATGGTTGTGAAGTCAGTTCTATACACGTGTCCCCCTATTTAGGTCAGTGTAGCACTGTGTGTCACCTTAGATAAGGGTGATTTAGGGTTGTTGAGGTGACAGGGAGACTAGCAGCGGCCACCCATAACACTAAGTCACCCATTTTAAACAATACACACCTTCTACCACTAATAAATAATAACACAGGCTCCTTCCTTATATATCTAATATGTGATACATCAAAACTTCTTAAAACCCAAGCATTCCAAAGCAAAATGAGAATTTAATACAATTATGTTGAGTTGAAAAATTCGAGCGGCGATAAGCGGCCCTGATATGAACAAAAAAAAACAAAAAAAAAGTTACGCAATGGAGTCTGTTACATCCGAAGTCCGTTACCATCGAGGTCCGTTATATCGAGGTTTGCTGTATGTTACCGCTAGTCCATCCCATTTCCCTACCCACACGCCAGTCCACCACATTTCCTACCACACCCCAGTCCACCCCATACATCCCGTCTGCTACCACACCCCACCCACACCCAGTCAACGCCACGCCTGCCCCCCCGGGTTTTGGAGCCCTCACGCGGGGGAGTGGGAGTTTGGTGGTGATAGTGATGGTGGTGACACACGCAACACAACAGCATCCGGTGATTTGAGTGAGTTGAGTGGTGAGTGGAGTGAGTGAGTGAGTGAGTGAGTGAGTGAGTGAGTGGTGAGTGGGGGGTGTGTGGGGGTGAGTGTGGTGTGTGTGTGGTGTGTGGTATGTATTCATCTATTTTGTATTTTTAAACAGGGCTAGAGCAACGCTCGTTTTGGCCCCGCCCTCCATATCAACATTTTTATCATTCATTCTTAGTGCTTTGTGTTGGCCGAAGCCAGCACCCCGGAGAGCGGGTCACAAACCCCGGCTAACACCCAGTACCATTCACTTGCGGGGTGGACAGGGGCTCGGGTTTTAAGTAATCGTCCAGACCCAATTTTTTTTTGCCGAATTATGTTGAATGTACATTCAAAAACACCTAATCCACCAAAAAAATTGATTTCCAGGCCTTATTTCCGTAAAAACACGACTTTTGTAAAAAGCGTGCGAAAAAAAAAATCTTCCCTCCAACAGGGCTACGACTGTTTTTGATGACGTCAAACAGGGACGCCAGCAGACACTCTGTCTGACCCCTGTCGGCAAATGTTATGATGAGCGATTGTACTTCGGTGTCAGACAGTGATCTGTCGCTGTGGACATCTAGAGAACGATGCTCAATCTGACCCCCGAAAGAAATGACACTGGTCGCGTATACTATGAGGAAAACAAAACATCACATTGTCAGGGAAATCCTATGTTGAGCCGAGTACGAGGTGGATGAACGGTTTTTAGCAGAGCCTGAGGTTCAGCAGGAGGACCTGGCACTTCTCCAAAACATGGATTGGTAAATAAGTTAAACCATGTGTGTGTGGGAATCACAATGAAGGTACTTCGAGAAAATCCTATGGTTAGTTTTAGAGCTACAGTCAAAATCATTACTCGGGAAAACCCCATACTAGCATTAACTACAACATAGTTGGAAAATATGCGGGCGGGAAGGCAGAAGTGTGACAGCCACACCAACACAGGGTCTCTCACCCCAGGGTACGCCCACTCCACAACTGGTTACTTGGTCTTGTTAAGAGGCAAAAACCTCACAGTCGTGGTGGTCCACCGCTGCTGCAGTCCTGGGGTCCCTGTCTAACAGGGCCACCTGGTCTGGTATAGTGTTTGGACTGAGTCACTGTCTTACGGGGGGGCGCCGTTTTCAACACAACTGCTCGCCCCAACACACTATAGGCGTGTATCACCCTACACACGCCACTCCTTCCGTGTGCAAACTTTTCTCGAAAGGCACAGCTGTCTTGCTGCACCAATAAAGGATGCATGCATGTGGCATATAGCAAAAAAAATCAATCAGAAACACCCAAATATCTTCAAGTACTATATTTATCTCTGTGTTTACGTGCCTCTCTGATCAGCGGGAAGATGAGCCTCCCTGATGGTACGTCACCGAGCCTGAGCATGAGCGTCTGCAAACCTTGAGAGCGTTTTGAAAACTCGGGGGAATTTTCAGATTTTTTATTGCGGATTATTTAAAAACATCTGACTGGATACAAAAGTGACGAGTGTTGTTGATATACTCGTTAAAGGCTATGAATTTTTATTGCATAAATCAGAATGATGAAATGGTCTGGACGATTACTTTAAGGAAACAACCCATCTGTTTACCGCTCCGCCCGGGGGTCGAACCCGGGACTTCTCGGTGTGAACGAGCGTGCTTCCCCTACCACCACGGAGTACCACAGAGTGTGTGGTATTTACCTAGTTTTTAACATAAAGGAAAAGAGCTTGCTCGTACTGTCCCGTCTCCAAAACTACTATTTTCCAGTTTGCCTTTGAAGTCCTGAATACTTCTTGCATTAATCACTTTTGCATCAAGGTTGTTCCAGGCTTCTAGGCTTCTATACGGGAAGCTGTATTTTTTTAGATCCCTCTTGCATGTTGTTCTTTTTCAATTTTTTCTCATGACCTCTTGTACTTCTGTTGTCCCACACAAACAGACCCTTTTCTATCAATTTTTTCCAGACCCATTGATGCTCTATACACTGCTATAAAATCTCCCCTTTCTCTTCTTTTCTCAAGTGTTGGGAGTTTGTCTTGAAAGTCTTTTTTCATATGGTAAAAACTCTCAGGCTTGGAGCCATTTTGTGGCTGCTCTTTGTATTCTCTCAATCTTCCTTATATCCTTCTTTTTATGTGGTGACCAATCACCCTTTTACTTGGCCGCATTTTATATCCAACCTTTTTGGTCAATTTCCCAAGAGATGTTATCTTTTTAATCTTCTCTTGTACAAATTGTCCTTTTATATCCCAA
>JACEEZ010014149.1:132500-148244 GCA_016584305.1 Chionoecetes opilio | reverse complement strand
AAACAAATCTTTTTACAGTACAGTTAGGTATATTTAATCTCGATTTAATACATATAAATAAATTGTATGCAAAAAGTAATTATAGTAATTCGTCAAAAACGGAGTCCAAAAAATAACTTATTTATAAAGACGGTCTGAGTTTTTAATGTTTTTTTCCTTTAGTTCTTAGGCTATCCACTCTTCTCTACTTGCGATTAATTAACACTTTAACAGAAACACTCACTTCTTTATTACTTATTTCCTGCATTCACTAATACCACATCGCCGCACAACAAGATAGGAGTGGAAATTAATTCCTTTTACATTATAACTTTATCGGCGGGATCAATGGTATAATAATAAACTGAGGTTGGCATTGTCGCTTATTTGTTCATGTTTTTTTGTTTTTTGGCTTCAATGATTTGCCTTTGAAGATATTTTATTATGAAATGTTGTGTATTGTTTGTTGTTTTGTGGAGTTTCAAATGGAACCCATAATGTTCGTGCAGCCGTGACGTGACTGCAACAGATTTATGGGGACTGACTATGTGTGTTCAAGTTCAAGTTCAAGTTCAAAATTTATTGCCAGTATAATTAAAATACATAAGGAAAACTACAACAATAATCTATAATAATATAAGCGAAAGTGTGTCTGTCTGTCTGTCTGTCTGTGTGTGTGTGTGTGTGTGTGTGTGTGTGGTATAGGTTCCGCCCCCCGTGGCGCAATCACCTCATATGGCACATTTTTGGAACCGGGTTGACCAGGGGAAGGTTTTAAGCCCAATTATGAGATGATTCGATCACTTTTTTTTTTTTTTTTTTAGCAGCCTATTAGCGATAATTGTGAAAAAAAAGTGGGTTGCGAGAATTGAGGAAACCTTGATGTAGGGTGATGGGTAATGGGTGAGTGAATGGGTGGGGTGATGGGTAATGGGTGTGGGGTGATGGGTGAGTGAATGGGTGGGGGGTGATGGGTTGGGGGTGATGGGTGATGGGTGATGGAATAGAAGGGGGGTGATGGGTAATCTATTATAATAATATAAGCGAAAGTGTGTCTGTCTGTCTGTCTGTCTGTGTGTGTGTGTGTGTGTGGTATAGGTTCCGCCCCCCGTGGCGCAATCACCTCATATGGCACATTTTTGGAACCGGGTTGACCAGGGGAAGGTTTTAAGCCCTCTTATGAGATGATTCGATCACTTTTTTTTTCCTTTTTTAGCAGCCTATTAGCGATAATTGTGAAAAAAAAGTGGGTTGCGAGAATTGAGGAAACCTTGATGTAGGGTGATGGGTAATGGGTGAGTGAATGGGTGGGGTGATGGGTAATGGGTGTGGGGTGATGGAGTGAGTGAATGGGTGGGGGGGTGATGGGTTGGGGGGTGATGGGTGATGGGTGAGGGAATAGGTGGGGGGTGATGGGTAATCTATTATAATAATATAAGCGAAAGTGTGTCTGTCTGTCTGGGCTGTCTGTGTGTGTGTGTGTGGTGTGTGTGGTATATACCAGGTTCCGCCCCCCGTGGCGCAATCACCTCATATGGCACATTTTTGGAACCGGGTTGACCAGGGGAAGGTTTTAAGCCCACTTATGAGATGATTCGATTACTTTTTTCTTTTTCTTTTTTAGCAGCCTATTAGCGATAATTGTGAAAAAAAGTGGGTTGCGAGAATTGAGGAAACCTTGATGTAGGGTGATGGGTAATGGGTGAGTGAATGGGTGGGGTGATGGGTAATGGGTGTGGGGTGATGGGTGAGTGAATGGGTGGGGGGTGATGGGTTGGGGGTGATGGGTGATGGGTGAGGGAATAGATGGGGGGTGATGGGTAATGGGTGAGTGAATGGGTGTGTGATGATGGGTAATGGGTGAGTGAATGGGTGGGGGGTGATGGGTAATGGGTGAGTGAATGGGTGGGGGCTGATGGGTAATGGGTGAGTGAATGGGTGGGGGGTGATGGGTAATGGGTGAGTGAATGGGTGGGGGGAATACATACATTTCTACATCCATGATTTCAGGAAAGTTAGAAGGGGCTATCTGGAGAGTCCGGAGTCTGGAGAGTCTGGAGAGTCTGGGGCTATCTGGTGGGCCTTTGGCCCACCACCAATAGCCCTCCGCAGTAGCTAGCCAAAAAGTCCGCCCGGAGGGCGGCTTTGCGGCTAGTACATTAATAAATGGCACGGTCTGCCGAGCCAAGGCTCCCTGCCAGACGAAATAAATTATATAAGATAATACATAGGCATAGGCAACGTGGGACGGACAATCATGGAATAAGTAATACACAAACGTACGCACGAACGCACACGCACGTACGCACACACACACACACACACACACGAACAATCATACAAACACCATCGTACAAACAGATATCACACAATATTCACTTACATATTCATACATTTAGAATGCAATACCTTTACATATTACACATATGCACACACCACACACATACAGACACACACACACACAATCATGCAAAACAACACTTACATTCGTACTCATACTGATGTTTACATAGATTGAAGGGCATATAAATAAATTTTTGAAGTTTTCTTAAATATGGATAGTGTACTATTGTTAATAAGAGATTTTATATTTGTTGGTAATGGGTTCCATAACTGTGGGCCGAAGTACATGATGCTGTGCTTGTACAGAGTTGTGCGGTATTGGATTGTATCTCAGGTCTATACCGGTGCCTCTTGTTGCATAAGAATTCCCTATCAAACTGAATAATATGTTACTTGAAATGAGAGTTAAATTTCTAAAAATACATAATAGCAAAAAATTGTTATGTATATTATTAAATTTTAGTAATTTATGCATTGAATATACAAGATTTACTGAGTCGAATTTACCCAGGAAAAATATACATCTAAAAATGTTGTTTTGCGCTACTGATAATTTATTTAGATAAGAAGGCCAAGTACCACCCCAGACAGAGACACAATACGTGAGATTAGGGTAACATAAGGTATAGTAGATGGTAATCATAGCTTCTTTAGTAAGTTGGTGACGAATCCTGTGTGTGTGTGTGTGTGTGTGTGTGAGTGCGTGTGTGTGTGTGTGTGTGTGTGTGTGTGTGTGTGTGTGTGTGTGTGTGTGTGTGTGTGTGTGTGTGTGTGTGAGTGTGTGTGAATTGAATTGAATTAAATTGAATTGAATTTATTGGCTAAGCTCAGACTTTATAAAAAAGTATAGAGCACAGCTCCCAGAGGATTCAACAAATTAAATCATAGATATATAATGTTACAATAATAAGCAAAAAACAAATAATAGGTATCAAGAAAAAATAATTGGGAAAGACTAATGACTAATGACTACATAATACTCATCTAAACATACTTAGCACTGGCCTCATAAATAAAGATAAATTTTTAATGACATTTACACTGGTGTTTTGCATCAACGAAATATATTTGAAATGTGTTGGCCTATATGTATAATAGTTTGGTATATACATGTCACGTAACCTCACAATTTCACTGTTATTACATTTAAAAAGGACATGAAACTCATCTCCTACAACCCCAGCGTCACACTTGTTACAGATCCGCTCTTCTCTATTTACACCTTGATATCTGCCGGCATTGACAGGCAATCTGTTATTACTAGTTCGTAATCTAGTCACCATGATTCGGCTGCTCTTCTGTAAATTTACAATGTACCATTCCATGCCATAATCTAGCTTAAACAGCTTGTAGCTGCTACATAAAGATTATGTAGTGCGTGTGTGTGGTGTGTGTGTGTGTGTGTGTGTGTGTGTGTGTGTGTGTGTGTGTGTGTGTGTGTGTGTGTGTGTGTGTGTGTGTGTGTTGTGTGTGTGGGTGTGTGTGTGTGTGTGTGTGTGTGTGTGTGGTGTGTGTGTGTGTGTGTGTGTGTGTGTGTGTGTTAATTAGTTATATCAGTGTCTTTTTTTTCTTTTCTTTTTACATCACAAAGGAGTGGACAAGGGCACAAAAAAAGGTAACACAAAGCCTGCTTCGTTGCCAGTCCCTATAAAAAAGACAGTAAGAAATATAGAAAGAGGGAATGGACCAATTTATTTCGGGAGGTGTCTTGTCACTTCTCTCTTGAACAGATTTAAGTCGTAGGAAGGTGGAAAAATAGAAACAGGAAGAGAGTTCCAAAGTTTACCAGTGAAAGGGATGAAAGGGTAAAGCGACTGATTAACTCTTGCATTAGGAAGATGGATAGAATAGGGATGAGCATGAGTAGAAAATATTGTGCAGCGAGGCCGCGAAACGGGGTGAGGCATGCAGTTAGCAAGTTCAGAAGAACAGTGAGCATTAAAATAACGGTAGAAGATAGCAAGTGAAGCATCATTGCGGCGGTGATTTAAAGATTGAAGACAGTCAGTCAGAGGAGGGGGGGTTGATGAGACGAAAAGATTTTGGCTAAACCCTGTTTAGGAGAGCTGTATGAGTGGATCCCCCTCAAACAAGTGAGACATAATCCATACATGGGCGGATAAGGCCCCTGTACAGAGCAAGCAACTGCGAGGGAGAAATAAAATGGACGCAGACGCTACAGGACACCTAACTTCTCATAAGCTGTTTTAGCAAAGGATGAGATGTGAGATTTCCAGTTCAGATTTTAGTAAAGGACAGTCCAATAATGTTAATTGTTGAAGAAGGAGATAGTTGATGGTCATTGAAGAAGAGGAGATAGTTATCTGGTAGGTTTTGTCGAGTAGATAGGTGAAGAAATTGGGTTTTTGAGGCATTGAACAAAACAAGGTTTGCTTTGCCACAATCTGAATTTATAGAAAGATCAGAAGTTAGGCGCTAGGTGACATCTCTCCGTGAATCACTTAGTTCCTGTTGAGTTGGACGTCTAATAAACGACGTTGAAAAATGCAGGGTAGAATCATCAGTGTAGGAGTGGATAGGGCTTTGAGTTAGACTTAGAAGATCATTAATGAATAATAGAAAGAGAGTGGGTGATAGGACAGAACCCTGGGGAACACCACTATTGATAGATTTAGGAGAAGAACAATGTCCGTCTACAGTAGCTGCAATAGAACGGTTTGAAAGGAAACTTAAAATGAAGGTACAGAGAGAAGGATAGAAACCGAATGAGGGTAGTTTGGAAATTAAAGATTTGTGCCAGACTCTATCAAAAGCTTTTGATATGTCAAGGGCAACAGCAAAAGGTGACCGTTTTAATCCTTCAATCTACCTTCCTATGGCTTTGACTTCCTCCCTTTCTAAAGCTTTTGAATCTATACTTAATAAGAAGATTCTTAAGCATATACCTGCTCTATTTTTTTTAGCTGAGCATCAGTACGGTTTCCGTATAGGGCGATCTGCTGGCGATCTTCTAGCTTTCCTAACTGAATTTTGGTCATCCTCCTTTAGGGGTTTCGGTGAAACTTTTGTTGTTGTCCTTGACATATCAAAAGCTTTTGATAGAGTCTGGCACAAATCTTTAATTTCCAAACTACCCTCATTCGGTTTCTATCCTTCTCTCTGTACCTTCATTTTAAGTTTCCTTTCAAACCGTTTTATTGCAGCTACTGTAGACGGACATTGTTCTTCTCCTAAATCTATCAATAGTGGTGTTCCCCAGGGTTCTGTCCTATCACCCACTCTCTTTCTATTATTCATTAATGATCTTCTAAGTCTAACTCAAAGCCCTATCCACTCCTACACTGATGATTCTACCCTGCATTTTTCAACGTCGTTTATTAGACGTCCAACTCAACAGGAACTAAGTGATTCACGGAGAGATGTCACCTAACGCCTAACTTCTGATCTTTCTATAAATTCAGATTGTGGCAAAGCAAACCTTGTTTTGTTCAATGCCTCAAAAACCCAATTTCTTCACCTATCTACTCGACAAAACCTACCAGATAACTATCCCCTCTTCTTCAATGACACTCAACTGTCTCCTTCTTCTACAATGAACATTCTAGGACTATCCTTTACTAAAAATCTGAACTGGAAATCTCACATCTCATCTCTTGCTAAAACAGCTTCTAAGAAGTTAGGTGTGCTGTGGCGTCTGCGTCCTTTTTTTTTCTCCCTCCCAATTGCTTGCTCTCTACAGGGGCCTTATCCGCCCATGTATGGAGTATGTCTCACATGTTTGGGGAGGATCCACTCGTACAGCTCTCCTAAACAGGGTTGAGTCAAAAGCTTTTCGTCTCATCATCTCCTCTGCTCTGATTGACTGTCTTCAATCTTTAAATCACCGCCGCAATGTTGCTTCTCTTGCTCTCTTCTACCGTTATTTTCATGCTCACTGCTCTTCTGAACTTGCTAACTGCATGCCTCCCCCACTCCCGCGGCCTCGCTGCACAAGACTTTCTACTCATTCTCATCCCTATTCTGTCCATCTTCCTAATGCAAGAGTTAATCAGTATCTTTACTCTTTCATCCCTTTCACTGGTAAACTCTGGAACTCTCTTCCTGTTTCTATTTTTCCACTTTCCTATGACTTAAATCTTTTCAAAAGAAGAGTAACAAGACACCTCCCGAACTAAATTGGCCTACCCCTCTGTTTTTATTTTATTCTCTTACTGTCTTCTTAATAGGGACTGGCAACTAAGCGGGCTTTGTGTTACCCATTTTTGTTGTGCCCTTGGCCAGTTCCTTGTGATGTAAAAAAAAAAAAAAAAAAAAAAGCCCTTCTTAGGAACAGGTTGGATGTGAGCAAACTTCCAGCAAGAAGGAAAGGTGGAAGTAGGAGAAAGACAGAAAAGTTTGACCAGGCAGGGTGTAAGCACAGAAACACAATTTTTGAGAACTATAGGATGGACTCCGTCAGGACCGCAAGCCTTCCGAGGATCTAGGCCAGAAATGGCAAAGAAAACAGCATTACGAAGAATCTTTATAACAGGAATAATATAGTCAGAGGGTGGAGGAGAAGGAGAAACAAGCCTTTCATCAACCAGAGTGCAATTTTCAGCAAAGGTTTAGCGAAGAGTTCAGCTTTAGAAATTGATGAGACTGCTGTGGAGCCATCTGGGTGAAGCATAGGAGGGAAAGATAAAGAAGAAAAATGTTAGAGATGTTATTAACTAGATGCCAGAAGTCACGAGAGGAATTCAAATCAGAAAGATTTCGACATTTTCTATGAATGAATGAGTTTTTGGTAAGTTGAAGAAAAGATTTGGCATGATTACGGGCAGAAATAAAAAAAAGTGGTATGTAATGGCATTTTAACATAAGGTAAATATAATAGAGGTAGCAGTGTATAATTTTGATTTTCATGTTCATTCACCAGTTCTTTCGTTATAACATTAACAAGTGCTTGTGGGCCCTTCGGTCCCATGTATTGATATTTGTAGTAGTAGTATATATTTGACAACATGTGATTGCAAACTCCAATCGTGTTGTTGCTGTCGTTGGTCACTGGTCAAAGTGCCTCGGGGTAGACCACGTTCCGTGTGATTCCAACCCTTTGTGTTCTTGTGTTCCGTGTGATTCCACTCACACGCACACACTCACACGCACACAAACGGTAAGTCCAATAGTCTACTGAGTTTGTGGAATGAGGCAAGACTATACCGCAGAGTTTCCTGTAATCTAATACTTCTAAACGTGTTTTAGACCAAAAACCCCCTTCAAAATGATTCAATCGACATGGGACCAAGCCGCTTACCACCTACGATTTGTTTGCGATTTTTTGAGCCTACTCTCATCAAAATTGAATTTACAGTTTCGGCTACCCAAAACAGACAGACAGACAGACTGACAGACAGATAGACAGACAGACAGACAGACACACGGCTACTCCTATAGTATATTAGATTTACAGTTTCGGCTACCCAAAACAGACAGACAGACAGACAGACAGACAGACACACGGCTACTCCTATAGTATATTAGATGATAAACAAGACGAATAATCACTTGATAAACACATTTTTTCCTTTTAACAAATGTTAAACCTGCTGAACAACTTCTTTTTTTTACAATACTTCGTTTTCTATTATTTGAAGACATGTATATTTTTTTACTCTACGAAAACCTACATGGTAATCTCTTCTGAGAAACAACGGATTTTGTGTCTCTCGGATCCCGCTAGACTTTTAATTTTATTCCACGACGACATTCCACGGTGGTCGGCGGTTACTTTGCCCTGTGAGTCAGCCAGTTATGTGTCTATTATGTTGTTTTCATCAGGTGTTGATGAACTTTCCCGGGACATAAGTCAACGTCACTCGAGGCTCCTAATTTGAGTTTACGTAATTTTTATCAATTTTTTTATGCTGCTTTGCGTTTTGCCGCAAACTTGTTGTTCAACATGCTACTTGAGGAGGTCCTCATCGCTGCCTGTTACTTAAAAAACTTTTCTACAGCTTTTCCTTGGCATGAAATCAACTTTCAGATGATTGAACCTCGACGACGCCTCAGGTGTTTCCTCTGCACCGTGATAATTGTGACCCTTTTTATGGGGGGTTGTTTGTCTGATGAATATGTCCTATCATAAGCATACATGAAATCGAAGCAACAATTACAACATCCCCTACCCCACACACACACACAGAACCCACCCATCCCCCACCCCACACTTTTAGTGCCCCTTTCTACCCCACACTCGTCAGGATGGACAAGCCAGTCCTCGTGCCGCACGCCAGCAGCACGAACACTCTCCTCTCTTTTTTCAAAGCATCTCTCTGACGGGCTCAAGCTAGCCCGTGGCCCCCCCCTGCTGGAGGCCCGAAAAGAAAACAAAAAAAAACCTAGGTTTGTCAGCTTAACCTCATTAGATCCTCCCGCTGTGTGTGTGTGTGTGTGTGTGTGTGTGTGTGTGTGTGTGTGTGTGTGTGTGTTTGTGTTGTGTGTTGTCTTGGTGTTTTGTGTGTTTGTTGTGTGTGTGTGTGTGTGTGTGTGTGTGTGTGTGTGTGTGTGTGTGTGTGTGGTTGTGTGCGTGTGTGCGTGCGTGGTGCGTGTGTGCGTGTGCGTGTGTGCGTGCGTTGCGTGCGTGCGTGCGTGTCGCGTGCGTGCGTGCGTGGCGTGCGTGCGTGCGTGCGTGCGTGCGTGCGTGCGTGCGTGCGTGCGTGCGTGCGTGCGTGCGTGCGTGCGTGCGTGCTGGTGTGTGTGTGTGTGTGTGTGTGTGTGTGTGTTGCATTTGAGCGTGGCGAATTTTGCTGCTAAAGCGTAAAAACTCATCAAGTTGCTGGGCTTGTTTAATTAATAGAAAATACAGTTACAATGATAATGCTGACCATGATAATTTTGTTACTGATATTTTTTCTTTCATCTTCATCATTACCATCACTCCGTATTGCAGTTTGCTTCAAAAAGTGAATAAGGACTCGGGTTAACGAGATATTACATGTGAACATGCAGTAACGCCGTTGCGATGTGTGTAAATGACCTAGAAAATGTCTGGTATGATAAGCAAGACAAATAAGCGGTAAGGGGTTGGCGGCATTTAGGGAAGCGAGGAAGTAGGCATTGTTATTAAAGCTATAATAAAGGGATGGAATAGACGAGGTAGAAAACTTAGAGTGTATAAAGATTCAACTAAGAAGATATATGAGTGATAGCAATGGTAATGAAGGTGGAGATGCAGAGGGGAATGTATGGTGGACATCGGGTTTGGTGTCGCTGCCTCACGGGCCTCTGGTCTTAGCAAGATGGTAGCCGCCCCGTGACCCTGCCACATCCCAACAAACGATCCGTCTGTTGCGGCCATCACAATCTGCATAAGATAAAGTGTGTAGCCCCACAGAGGCATATTTTTCGCCCCAACCTTTGCGTCTTCTCACCTCTGGACAACCCGAGAATAAGATCGGAGAGGAATAAACACAGCAGCGGCGATGAATAGCTTACCATTTTTCATCTGTCCATTGAATTCATCAGAGACTCCCGACTGACAGAACGATTCGTGGCTTCATTTGTTTCACTACGAACTTTAATGACGTCCCGCTGAGAACGCCGACCGCAAAGAGCCAAGGAATGTGTACTAGAAAGCTTTATCAAGATATCGCCGCCTGATTGGCAAGACTAACCATTAGGAAATTTGAGATACCATCGCAGACTCTAAGGAAAGGAATAGATGCATGGGGCTGCTTGATGGATTGAGCTACGCAGGGTCGAAGGGGAAGGGGAAGGGGAAGGGTGTGAGAGGACTGCTGACCAAGAAGAGAGTTAGCAAAGGCCATGTTTTGGATTACTAAGTTGACCGAATTATGAGTATAACTTGTACTGGAAGAGGGCGAAGCGCACATACATATATATTATATATAATATATATATATTTTGATGAACTGATCAATGAAAAAATAGAGAGAAGGACCCATATGTATATGTATATGTATATATATTATGTAATAGATGTAAATAAAAAATAAAAAAATAAAAAAAGGACCTCATACTCAAAAATATCTCATACTTGGTTTATGAGATGTCTGTGGAATATCACACAGCCTTTGGGGAGCACACAGATGTCAGATGGTCAGGAATCGAAACATGGTTTGTGTGGGATGTGTGTTATGTAAAGATCTGAGAGGTTATTAAGGATCTGGGTGAAGAAAACTCATTTGCCGGTTGTTGTTATGATAAAAAAGAAATTATGCCTTACGCACACAATCTAAGCTAGGTTATTACTTTAAGGTTTTCTAAATCGACTTTGGGTCTTTAAGTCATTGCGTCATTCATTCATTGTGGCACATGGGTAGCCATGACTCAAATATACTTAAACCGAGATTATCATCAACAAATTAAATTTTATTCAACAGATAAGCTTCAAAAGCAGGCACGTGGCGTCAAATGTTAAGTATACTTGTATGTACATTGATTTTGCCACAGGCCTTATTTTGGAAGAGTCTTGCAAAGAGCAACTCGACCCACCAATCTGACTTGCTGAGGTGTTGCCATTGTGGACAGGACGGAACATATTATCATCGGTCACATACCTGCTTACAACAGTCCTAGGTGAAGCAGATGTCGAGGGCTGTAGGGAAAGTTCTTTTGACCCCGTTTAGTGTGCATAGCAGGTGCGTGGTAGGTACAGGTAGCAAATAGGGGGAGGCATGCTTGGTGGGGTCGTTAAAGCTAAGTCTTGTATTTATGTCGGCAGCGTCTGGCGGACCCCGGCGGCTGTCGTAAAGACGGCGGCGTGTCTCCCTTTTGTTTATGGGCGTTTTCTATACATATTTAAATGACATTCATAAAATACCTTCTCAAAATGAATGTGTTTGCTCAGAGAAACTGGGTTGCTCACGCGCGGGTTTGTGTGTATTCACTTATTTATATATTACAGGGCCTGAGCTACGCTCGTATGGCCACGTCTACGTCTAAAAGTATAACAAAATATTTTTTCTGGGGGATTGGAACTTAGATTTACTTAAAGCAACTGAATCAGGAGTCTTTGATTTCATAAACGTTATGTATTCACATGGCTGCTTCCCATTAACAACAAAACCCACGAGAGTGACTGAAAACTGTGCCTCATTAATAGATCATATATGGACCTCACATCTGGAAAATAATATAAACAATTACATAGTATATACTGATATAACAGATCATTTTGCAGTATACTCTCAGTTTAGAAAAGTTGTAAATAAGTGTGATGCATATGTAGAAAGAAGATTTTTTTCTGACATCAATATCAATTTATTTGCAGAAGAAATATCACATGAAAATTGGTTGCAAATTATAAATATTAACGACGCAAATGATGCATATGATAAATTTCACAGATTATATAAAGATAAATTTTTATCTTGTTTTCCATTAAGAAAAATTAAAGTTAACGTTAAAAACGAAAGAAGCCCTTATATAACTGCAGGATTAAAAACTAGTATCCAGGAGAAACACAGACTTGAAGGTTGGCATCAAATGGCATTGTCATTGACAGATATAAAGCTTAAGGAACAAGCTGGTAACACTACTTCGGCTGCAAAAAAAAAATATTTCAAAAAAAATAAATTTAAGANTATATATAAAATTATTTTTGAGATTGAGGAGAGAGAGGGGAGAGAGAGGAAGAGAAGAGAGAAAGAATTAGAAAAGTTTTTTCAAAAAGCAACAACCAGCTTTGGATTGAAAAAGAGAACAGAGAGAATAAGTGGCAACAGAAAAGGGACTGCTGTCGTGCTCACAGACACCTGGGTTTCGGCGAGGAAAAGAAGATGAGGTTTAGAAAAGGAGAGGTGATATTCCATAGATTACAAGTTAGATCTAAGACCGCAAATGTTGCAGAAGTATAGAGAGAGAAAGTTAGGAAATATCAAGATACCTCGTGTCATTACCGTGAAGTCGGTCCGACCTGGGGATATGTGTGGTCCCTTCCCCAGTTAAGGACTTGTCTACAGCCATTATTGAACATTATGAGTGAAGAGAGTGGAGGGATGTTGTTATGGCAATGGATAGGAAATTTTATAATGTAGTACATGTAGAATATATATATATATATATATATATATATATATATATATATATATATATATATATATATATATATATATATATATATATATATATATATACATATATATATAAATATATATATATAACAATATATATATATATATATATATATATATATATATATATATATATATAATAATATAAGCGAAAGTGTGTCTGTCTGTATGTGTGTGTGTGTGTGTGTGTGTGGTATAGGTTCCGCCCCCCGTGGCGGAATCCCCTCATATGGCACAGTTTTGGAATCGGCTTGACCAGGGGAAGGTTTTAAGCATACTTATGAGATGATCCGATCATTTTTTTTTTTTTTTTTTTAGTAGCCTATTAGCGAAAATTGTGAGAAAAAAAAAGTGGGTTGCGAGAATTGAGGAAACCTTGATGTAGGGTGATGGGTAATGGGTGAGTGAATGGGTGGGGTGATGGGTAATGGGTGTGGGGTGATGGGTGAGTGAATGGGTGGGGGGTGATGGGTTGGGGGTGATGGGTGATGGGTGAGGGAATAGGTGGAGGGTGATGGGTAATGGGTGAGTGAATGGGTGTGTGTTGTTGGGTAATGGGTGAGTGAATGGGTGGAGGGTGATGGGTAATGGGTGAGTGAATGGGTGGGGGTAATGGGTGATGGGTGAGGGAATAGGTGGGGGGTGATGGGTAATGGGTGAGTGAATGGGTGTGTGGTGATGGGTAATGGGTGAGTGTGTGGGTGGGGGGTGATAGGTAATGAGTGAGTGAATGGGTGGGGGTGATGGGTAATGGGTGAGTGAATGGGTTGGGGGTGATGTGAATGGGTTGGGGGTGATGTGAATGGGTTGGCGTTAATACATACATTTCTACATCCATGATTTCAGTAAAGTTAGAAGGGGCTATCTGGAGAGTCTGTGTTTGGTGGGCCGAAGGCCCACCAATAGCCCTCCGCAGGAGCTAGCCAAAAAGTCCGCCCGGAGGGCGGCTTTGCGGCTAGTATATATATATATATGTTAGCAGCTACCAAGAAGCCCTGCTGTAGTGAGCAGGAAGGCGTGATGATACATCATGAAGAAAGAAGTCACAACACCCTTGAGTCTGCTGCCACATGATAACGTTGGAGGAAGCCAGCTGTTGTGTGTTTGTGCTTGTCAGCAAAACATCCAGATGATGACGTTAGAGGAAACCTGGAGGAAGTGTTTTTGTGTCATTCCGTCGACAACACAGCTTTTCAACAAAGTACACACCTCCCTTTATAAAGTCGCCGATGGCAAGGACAAAGCAAAAGCAAAAAGCAGCAACAAGCAGAGCAGGAAAGCAAAAGCAGCAACAGGGACGAGAGGAGAGGTTACAGAAGCACTCTGCTTCACCACACCTGTGTGTGTGTATGTGTGTGTGTGTGTGTGTGTGTGTGTGTGTGTGTGTGTGTGTGTGTGTGTGTGTGTGTGTGTGTGTGTGTGTGTCACGTTAATAATTGTTCTGGCCTGTCGATATGACATTAGTTTCATTGGCCATTTGTAAGAACCCGTGACTAGTTATTTCACCCTCTCAGTGCGTTTATACTTTTATTGTTCTGGCCTGTCGATAAGACATTAGTTTCCTTGACCGTGTGCACAAGTGAACAAATTGTTCAAACTCCCAGTGTGTCACGTTTATTGTTCTGGCCTGTTGATAAGACATTAACTCCTTTGGCCGTTTGTAAGAACCCGTGACTTTTTATTATTTAACCTCACAGCGTACATACCGTATATTACATATATATTTGTAATAGTATATTGTCTTACTCGTTCCTGGCACTTACATACTTATACATTAGTTAAATATGCAAACCATACTTAAAACCGCTCGATCACTTTTATTAACTACCACCTTTGATGTGTTACCTCTGGTCAGGGAAGAAAGATACACCTGCCTTTCAAGAGAGAAATCACCTGGAAATCACTCTTATATATTGACTCTGTAAGTTCCTTGGGTTGAATTTTGTTACATTTGAAAACAATACAGAAATGTGTAACAATGTAGGGTGCATGTAGTGTAGTGTGATTAGTAATAGCAATTGTCTTTAGAGTGCAGGCTGCAGCTACTATCTTGTGTATCTGAAAAACTAAGAGATATGGACTGAGAGGACACTGGAAATTTCAATGACAAGTTTGCAGCACCCCTTCCATAAGAACATAAAAACAAGAAAATAAGGAAGATACAAGAGGCCGTAAGACCTACACAAGGTAGTTCCTGTTACTTAACACAACCTACATCCACATTTCATCCGCATCCATGAAATTATCTACCTCCTTGTAAAGCTCACTAATGACTCCGCACTAACTACCTGTCTACTGAGTCCATTCCAATCATTTACTACCCTTTTTGTGAATCAGTTTTCCCTATTTCTTTTTTAAATCTAAGTTTTTCTAGCTTGAATCCGTTACTTCTTGTTCTACCCTGATTAGTAGCCGTAGAACTTCTCCTACATCTCCTTTATTGTAACCTTTTATCCACTCAAAAACTTATATCAGATCGCCCCTTACTCTACGCCTCTCGAGTGAGTGTAAATCTAATAGCTTCAATCTCTTCTCATAACTAAAGTTACGCATCCCCTGTATCATTTTGGTCATCTTTCTCTGCACTAATTCTAGCAAGGCTATATCCATCCTACGGAAACCAAAATTCAACCGCATAGTCAAGGTGAGGTCTGACTAGAACCAAATAAAGCCTTAGAATAAACTCAGCACTTCTACTTTTAACACTCCTGGTAATGAATCCTAACAACCTATTAGCTTTATTTCTAGCCTCAATACATTGTTTCCTAGGACGGAGGTCTGAGCTCACCCTCACTTCCAGATCTTGCTCACCTTCTGATCTTTTCAGCGATACATTGCGTATGGTATATCTATTATAAGAATTTGTTTTACCAACATTAATTGCGCTACACTTATCGATATTAAATTTCATCTGCCACCAGACTACCCACTCATTTAATTTATCTAAGTATCCCTGCAATATGTTTACATCAGACTGTGATCTAATAATCCTACCTACCTTAGTATCATCAGCAAACTTGCTGATATCACTGCTAATCCCACTATCATAATCGTAGATGTAAATCAAATATTGTAATGGACCCAAAACAGACCCTTGTGGAACCTCACTTGTTACCTGCCTCCATTCAGCTTTAAAACCATTAATTGTAACCTTTTGTTGGCTATCACTTATCCAAGATATAATCCAACGAAGAACCTTCCCATCTATTCCATAAACCTTAACCTTATTTAAGAGTCGCTCGTGTGGTACCTTGTCAAATGCCTTACTAAAGTCCAGTTATACAATATCATAATCCTCATCATTATCTGCTGCTCATAAACCTTCTTATAAAAACCCAATAAATTGGTGAGACAAGACCTACCCTTGGTGAATCCATGTTGTGAA
>JACEEZ010014149.1:117500-127500 GCA_016584305.1 Chionoecetes opilio | reverse complement strand
GTCGAACAAGTCATTATGTTGGCACCGGTGAGAAACTTGTTATCATGCTTTGATATTTTATTGCTGCTAAGATTGTTTTGTAATCTCTAAATGTTTCATGAAATATAATTTGTCCGTATAATTTCGTACATTAGATGACAGTTTAGTTTTTTCCCTATTTACACACCCCCTCATATATTTAAATAGTTATGAATACCATTACATGAGTCTGCCTGAAAGTATATATGACTCCAAAACAACGTTAGCAAGCAAACACTTTAATCGGTGAACCATTGAAAGCTACTCCCGCTATTGAAGGCAGAACAAAACATCTCTAAACACTACATCTTTAGGCGTGTATTACCTACTCCTTCTTGGGTGACCCCAGAAACCCGAAGCAGCCCTCCTTACCGTAAAGTGATTTTGAAAATTTTTGTAAATTAGTTAGCTGAGATACGATGTGTCAAATTCTACATGCTGAAAAATACTACATACAATGACACGCAAATGGACCTTGAGAGATCGTTGGACAGAGCGGCAAATTTCATCATTCAAATATCAGTGAATGAACACAAACAGACAGACATAGGTGAAAAAAAGATATAAAAAAAATAAACACGAAAATAGCAACGTATTAAGTAAATGAGTCAGGGAGTAGAATAAAAAAAAGAAGAATTCAAAGAAATTTTAGTTAGGAACTGTAAAAGTTTACGTGAAGACACGTAATAATTTGCATTTGCATAAAGGTGACAACCATCAGTTACTGGCAAGTCACAAACATAAATTAATGAATTAGAAATTAATAACAAATAAATGAAATTGAATTTGAAAAAATACATACGTTAAGGGACTGAATATATAAATAACATCCCCCTACGACGCCTTCTGCAGGTAATGGCCTTCTACGAGGAGCCTCAGTGGTCGACGGTTGGGGACACTTTCGTGGTTGGGTGTGAGTTCGCGCCGTCCATCGTCTATCGGAACTCCAGCTTCCAAGACAACCCTGACCTCCACAACCCTAAGTTCAAGTGAGTCAAGCCGGCGGTGACAACGAGGAACAGAGGGAGGGAGACATCTCATTGTAAGCAGCAAAGTCACGGCTAGAAACAGGGGGTTTAAGGACGGACTCATCTCAGTCATGACTTGATAATGTTGCTATAATTTTCTTGTTGATGTTCCTCATGGAATAATTCTCCTTATTATTATTAGTAGTAGTAGTAGTTGTAGTAGTAGTGTGGAAATTATCCATCAACCACCCTCTCATAATTGGTAGAGTGGTGGTATGATCCCCCCCCCCCCCTTGTAAGTGAGGTATTTTCCGCTCGTCATAGGAGGGTGCGTATAGGGATGTATATATAATTATAATGGTAATGGGTAATATTAAGGTAATTTAAGTAAATGATTAGTACTGGGTTAGGATAAATTAATATTCTCAGTGCTATTAACCATTTGCACCTTATATAATTAGCACCTTAATTGAAACGGCTGGTCATTGGCCGCCGATTCTTAGATTCTCGCCACTGACGGCTTGACACGTATGATATTATCACGGCTGGCCGGCTCGCGGTAGAGAGAGATCAGTACACGCCAGACCCTCGCCTTAATAACATCTCTTACTAATATATACGTGCTTGTATAAAGAGATTTGTACATACGTTAATTGTACATATAAGTGATAAACCAATAGGACTGTGTTAGAATACAACACTGATAACAATCCGCCGCGCCAAGATAACTGGGTTATGAAGACCCTTCTGACGCCCATATCGAAACACTTAAGTCTCCAGCCCTCCGCTCTTGTCATTCACTGGCGGCCTCGATCCCGGCGACCACATCCGATCACAAGACCATGCAGTGTTGATACAAGCCTACAGCCGTTTTCAACCCACTATCCATCGATAAATATCCTAGTTAGTTGATTAGCTAGGATAATGTGTCGGGAGATAGACATGGGTTTGATTGATTAGGTAAGAACCCTCATATTAAATATGTATGTGACATAGATTTCCACAATTAGTATCATTATCATTATCATTATTATTATTATAATTATTATTATTATTATTATTATTATTATTATTATTTATTATTATCATTATCACTAATGTTATCATTATCATTACTATTGTCAATAGTATTATTATCTTTACTGTTTTCATTATCATTATTTCTTTTATTATTATCATACTATTATTATTATTATTATCATTAGTAGTATTTTTTTCTTATACTTGTTTCATTGTATCTTATAATTGTTATTATCATTATTATTATTATCATCATTATCATCATTAATATAATTGTTACTCAACTGTCTCCCTCTTCTACAATGAACATTCTTGGACAATCCTTTACTAAAGGATTACTTGCACATCTTACTTCTACACTTACATCTACTTTCTTACTTTTTTTACTTGCACATCTCATCTCTTGCTAAAACAGCTTCTAAGAGGTTGTCCTGTGGCGTCTACGTCCATCCCCCCCCTCCCTCACAGTTGCTTGCTCTGTATAGGGGCCTTATCCACCCATGTATGGAGTATGTCTCACATGTTTGGGGGGATCCACTCATACAGCTCTCCTAAACAAGGTAGAATCTAAGGCTTGTATGCAGAGCGATGAAGGGCGCCTACATTGTAGACGCCCAGGGAGCGAGAATTTGCAGAATACCATGGTCTTAAATCCTGCTGTCTCTGCACTAACGAGTACATCCAGGAAAGGGAGACGTCGGTTGGTGGCTTCCTCATTAAATTGAGGTATATTATTTAATCTATACATTAAATAAAGTGAAATTAAGCTCGGATTCGTCGATGAAACGATGTCTCAGGTCCTGCAGCTCTTGAAGGTCCTTAATTCGAACGAAGATATCATCAACGTAGCGGCAGTAGAGCGAGGGGCGGTTGGAAGCTAAGAGTCTTGATTCAATCGTTCCAATGTAGAAATTGGCGAACAGGACTCCGAGAGGGCTGCCCATCGCTATACCATCGATCTGCTGGTCCATTAGACCACTAGGGCAAAGGAAGGGGGCTTCTTTCGTGCAGAGCTGCAGCATTGTCTTTAAGGCAATCTCTGGGATGTCGAGGGGCTTGGTGTCTTCACTGCGATAAACGCGATCGAGGATGAAATCAATAGTCTTGTCTACGGGAACGTTCGTGAAGTGGCTTTCAACGTCGAGTGAGGCGATGATGTCGTTGGGGGCAGGAGGGGCGTCACGCAGAATTTCAAGGAAGGAAGGAATTTCATGAGGAAGCCACCAACGGACGTCTCCCTTTCCTGGATGTACTCGTTAGTGCAGAGACAGCAGGATTTAAGACCACAGTATTCTGCAAACCCACTAACAAGGGACTCTGCCTCAACGGGGAAAGCGAGTGCCCTAAGCGTTACCTGCATTCCACCATCAGCGCTTATGTCAGACGAGCCCTCTCTCACTGCTCTACTTGGAAAGACGCCCACCAAGAACTTGAGCGCGTTACCCAAGTACTTATTAACAACGGCTATTCTAACTCTGATGTGGCCCACGTCACTAAGAGAATTATAGACAAATGGTATACTAACCAGGACACCACCACTCCCACCACCGGCCAACCCATTAAGCTTTTCTATAAAAAGCCATATGCCTACTGATTATAAGACGGATGAGAGGTCTATGAGATACACCGCAACGTTCATCCTACTGACCCAGAAAGACCCCTCGCTCTCATCATCTACTACAAAGCCAGGAAAACTGCCCATCTTCTGCTTCGTAATACCCCCAACGTGACCAAGACGCCCCTTCAAAAAGACCACGTCATCTACCAACACACCTGTGACAGCGAGGAATGTGGACCTCAACTCTTATATCGGTATGACGCGGACTAGACTGACGAGGCGTTTTACTTGTCACCTGAATAATGGGTCCATCAAGAACCACTATGACACCATGCACAGCTCCCGCTTGACAAGAGATATACCTTAACAAAAACAACACGATACTTGATAAGGAACAAGATCCTCGCCGCCTCCTTTACCTAGAAGCAATATACATCGCTTTGAAACAGCCCACAATCAACACCCAGACAGATGATTTACAGGTGCTACCAACATCCAAACGACACGTCTCCCTCAATAGAGAAACAGCCAATGGGCTACCGGCTTAACAGTTTAACTCCGCCCACCCCTCCTTCTTTGATCCGCCAAATTGCTATATAATCTGCCTCAAATGCCTTCACAATTCAGATGGGCAACTAGAAAATTTGAACTAACAAATATATGTGAAGGAATCAACCCCGATGTCATTCTGATAAACAGCCACGGACAAAACGAAAGCAAGACCATAAAGATCCAGAGTTATAACACCTACATGAAAAACACCAGTAATGAAAGAAATGAAGGATGCGCTATAGCAGTCAGGAACACCATAATACACAAGATAGACGATGAATTCATCACGGATGTACTAATGGTCAAAATAGAAACTACGCAAGGTGAAATAAATCTAGCAACCGCATACTTACCACCAAGAAAGCCATACTTACCATTTCCGGATATCCACAAAATCGCAAGCATGAACAACCCAACCTACATAATAGCAGACATGAACGCCAAGCATCAACTACTAGGAGACAACTTTAAGAACGCCGTCGGCAAAGAACTCGAAAGATTTCTAACAAGCAACAAACTAGTACACATAGGCCCAGCATTTCCTACCTACATATTAGCTAACAGCTACAGTACACCAGATATAATACTAGGTAACAACCAAATGTATCAAAACCTAAGAATTGAACCTGGACCACTTACAACATCAGATCACACACCTATAATAGTAACACTAACAACAGACGCAATTACGCAACCCATGCCACCACAACTAGATGTACGAAGAGCCGACTGGGATAAATTTAAGACTACAATACAACAGAAGCAGGCTGGATTCAGAAGCCTCGAAACCCCGAATGGTACAGATATAGATAAATCAATAGAGGAATGGTATGCTACCATTCTAGAAGCTATGACATCTACAATCCCTGTCAAATATTTTAAAACTATACAAAAACCAATTACAAATGCAAAAACAAAAGAAATACAGTGGCACTACATGAACCTCAAGCACACCGCTTCGAGACTAGGATGGACCCCAGGCAGCTATAGAGCATATAAGCTTCTAAGACAAAAGCTGAAGGAAGAGCTGAGGAACAGCTCTAACAACAACTGGAATAAACTAATAAGAAACCTAGCAAGAAAATACAAAGACTCACAAAAATTTTGGAAAGAAATAAAAAAGTTCAGAGGAACAGATCAAACCAACACACCTTATCTGACATATAACGGGCAAAAATATCACTCTAGTAAAGAACAAGAAACGGTATTTAGAGATATATGGTCAAAAGTCTTCGATATATCACCGGCTGAAAACGCAGATTTTGATCGGGAAAATGAAACCAGGATAAATAATTTCATTCAAGCCAACTATGAACGAATCCAACCCAACAACGCTTCAAATATCGATAGCCTGACAGGAACGAACACGCTCAATACCATAATTAATGTTCAAGAAATTAGAAATATAATTAAGAAAATAAAAAACAATAGCCCCGGAGACAGCAAAATAAATATAATAATACTAACTAACCTACCTGACAATGCAATTGCGAGACTGGCTGAAATATTCAACCATACACTTTCCATGGGACACTTTCCGAAGAAATTCAAACAGGCAACAATCAAGATGATAACGAAGGCTGGAAAAGAAAAGGAAAATCCATTGAATTACAGACCCATTTCTCTGTTAGAGATACCGGGGAAAATATACGAAAGAATCATAAACTTAAGACTAAGGCATCATATAGAAGCAAATAATCTCCTACCAGATTCACAACACGGATTCAGGAGCAAACGAAGCACTCAGACAGCCCTAACTATAATATATGAAACCATCACCCAAATAACATCTCGCAAAAAACAATGCTGCTTCGTGCTTCGAGATGTGTCGAAGGCATTCGATAAAGTGTGGCACAACGGAATGAAATATAAACTGTTACAACTAGACCTGCCTCCATTCATGGAAAAAACTCTCTGCAGCTTTTTAGACAACAGGAATGCAAAAATAGTACTAGAAAGCCACAAAAGAATAACATTTAGTTTAAAAAGTGGAGTACCACAGGGCAGCGTTATATCTCCAAGATTATATACAATATATACATCTGATCTACCTCAACCTGCCGTGGACTGCATAAACGTTGCATATGCCGATGACATAACCCAAGTTATATCATACCCGGGAAAATCTATAAACCTTATAGCATCAAAGGTCACCTCAGAAATAATTAAAATTAACAAGTATGAAAAATTGTGGAAAATAAGAACAAATCTATCTATAAATCTATAAATCAGAACTAAATTGGCTCACCCCTCTTTTTTATTTTATTCTCTTACTGTCTTCCTTATAGGGACTGGCAACTAAGCGGGCTTTGTGTTACCCATTTTTGTTGTGCCCTTGGCCAGTTCCTTGTGATGTAAAAAAAAAAAAAAAAAAAAAAATGAAAAAAAAATAATCAAACCAAATTTATTATAATTTCTCTGGCCAAAAGAAAAATATAAAACGTCATCATTAACGGGGAAATAATACCTTACCAGAAAAAAGGGAAAATACTAGGACTCAATATAGGGCACTCTGGCATAGCAACACATATTCAAGAAACAAGACGGAAGACACTCCAGGCACTATCAACATTAAGAAGATTTCAAGCATTAAAGGAAAAAATCAAACTACACCTGGTAAAAATCCATATTATACCCATATTAGAATACCCCATCACCCCACTAATACCAGTATCCAAAACACAAATAATAAAACTACAGAGAATTCAAAACTAGGCATTAAGATTTACCTACAACGAAAAATATCCCTATACGAGAAACACCATTGAACTACATAGGCAAGCTAATGTGAAACCTCTTAATACCCGCCTGTATACAAGAGGACAAAAAACAATTCAACAACTGCGAACACTAAACGACGAAACATATAATAGACTTGAGAATAATATCCAACCAACAAGCCACAGCTGGTTTAAACAAGCGCTGCCTGTTATCACCGGACCACCGCCGCAGGAAATTTACACACTATAAAACAGGCTTGTGAATCACTGATAATGAGATGCTGTTTTTAGTGTGTGTGTGTGTGTGTTCATCTAGTTGTATTCATCTAGTTGTATTCATCTAGTTGTATTCACCTAGTTGTATTCATCTAGTTGTATTCATGTAGTTGTATTCATCTAGTTGTATTCATCTAGTTGTATTTTACAGGGCCAGAGCAATGCTCGTGCGGCCCCGTCTACCTATCAACATTTTTATCATTCATCCTTAGTGCTTTGTGTTGGCCGAAGCCAGCACCCCAGACAGCAGGTCACAAACCCCGGCTAACACCCGGTACCCATTCACTGCTGGGTGGACAGGGGCTCGGGTATTAAGGAAGCAACCCATCTGTTTCCGCTCCGCCCGGGGATCGAACCCGGGACTTCTCGGTTGTGAACCGAGCGTGCTTCCCTTACACCACGGAGTGTGTGTGTGTGTGTGTGTGTGTGTGTGTGTGTGTGTGTGTGTGTGATGTGTGTGTGTGTGTGTGTGTGTGTGTGTGTGTGTGTGTGTGTGTGAGTGAGAATACCTAGACACAAACAAAGATGTGAAGCTGCCGCACCTAAGCCCAAAACTATTTTGAAGAACAAGCATTAGATACCAAACATAAAAACAAAATATATCAAGGAAATTAAGGCGGTTAGCCCGCCATCTTTATATCTCTTTCTGTATTTCATCTTTCTCACACTGTTCTTCCTCTAAATATATCTTTCTTAACCCCCCTATTCTGTCCCCCTCTTATCCACTTATCCACAATTCAGATCAAGTCTGAAGATGGAACAAGATAGTTCTGAAACGTCGCTATCCATTGGAGAACTTCTGAATAACTTATCAGAAGAATATAAAAAATTGTACGGCAAATAGAACCCGTGCATAAAAAGCTCAATAAAGGAGAATGTTCGACTGCTTTCAACCTCGTTTGCCTAAGAGAATATATATATACATCTTTTGTGACGTTCTTTGTCCTTTGTGATGTAAAAAGAAGAAAAATATTCTATGTAGTAAGTTTCATTTCGATCAACCCATCCTGTCACTGATAATATAAATTTTTAGTGTTTAAAAAAATATTATTATTAATATGTTTATTTAAGGCCATAAAAATAATTACCACATTGTGTATAACTAAATACGTATAAAATTGAGTACTTGACAGTAACTGAAGAATACTTTGTGGTCATATTTGAATATACGAATAATGGAGAATAGAAAACTCTACAGAACTGCTTCCGTGCTCAATGACACATTTGGTCCCGCCTTCGAGTTGCACTAGATCGACAGAGTTGTTGGAACATACGATGACACTATTCAACGTCTATGCTCTCACATATAGACAACGAATCTTTAGCTATCCACTTATTTTTATATCCTTCAAGCTCAAGCAATCCACGTAGTTTCACTTTCACACATTTTAAAAGCTTGTCAATAAATTACATTACACCTTGAATGAATGCCACAGCAAGTCATTACTCCTGCAGGAACCATCACTTCGTTGACGTCCACAACTTTTGTTTTCTATGTAGGCAAAATTTGTAATGCGCCTGTTCTTTGACAGCACCAAGTATGGGATGTACGAGCCTGACTGTGGCCTGGACAAGGTGTACATATCATGGGGCCACGATGAGTACATGTACCAGGTCATGAAGCACAACAAATGTACACTACCAGAAGAGGGGCTGTATATCATCAGGTATGAGGCATGGAAAGGAAAGGAAAGAAGGAACGATAGAACTTGGTGGTCACTATACTCATAGATTATAATTGAAGGAATCAGAGTTTTTAATATAGTCGCTTACATATAAACTTATATCCACACTTATATGCCTTCATACTTTATACACATACAAGCATACAGAAATAAAGCCTACATCTGCTGTGTCGGCAGGTACCATTCGTTTTATCCGTGGCACACCAGCGGGGACTACTTCCACTTGTGTGATAGTCGGGACCTCGAGATGCTGCCTTGGATCAAAGAATTCAAGTAAGTGGCGGCATTATACTCCCGTTTACACTCCTGCTTCCTCCTGTTCTTCTCTCTCTTTCTCGGCTATTTTTACATTTTTCTTGCTATTTTGTCTTTCCCCCTACTTCCTTTGGTCCTTTCTCTTTCTTTCTCAGATATTTCTTCCCGCTTCCATTCTCTATCATCTTCTTACCTTGTATATTCTCAATTTTAAGGCAAGTTAGTTTGGAGTCTGGGATACCTACACAGGGCCAAATGATCTCGACTTTGGTTTTGACCTTGAAGATAGGTAGGGTCAACTCAACACTATACTTTCTGATATTATGGCTTTAGGCGTGGGTCTGTATCTCTTGAGTATATTCATATAATTGTTGAGATTATATTTTTTCATGTGTCTTGTCCCTGCTTTCGCGAGTCATTAAAGTTATTGGAATTTGCAGCAAATTCGACCTGTACACCAAGAAGGAGAAGGTGCCAGCCATGGAGACACTGCGAACCTACTACCAGAGCCTCATCGACAAGTACTGTCCCGGCAAACTGAAGTGGTAGTGATCACGTCTTCAACTGCCTGGATGGACTCATGGAGGGATCGTCCTATGAGGAGGTTCAGTTACTCGACAAAAAGTGGAGATGTGTGTGTGTGTGTGTGTGTGTGTGTGTGTGTGTGTGTGTGTGTGTAATGGTCACAATCCGTGTACAATACTCACTGTTTGGTAACTTTCTATTTCCGGTAGATTAATTCCTCGCTCATCTCGTCCTCTCGTCAGGTTGTAGTGTGTCACTCAGCGTGTACACACACATCCACTCCGTCTCGGCTGTGACGTTCAGCTGCCTTATACTCTTGTTACCCTGTTACTTGGTCAATATATACATTATTAATTAGTTAACATAGTCTTTTTATTCCTTCCCACCGTTATTTCTGGTGGCTAGTGGTGGTGACTCCCCCAT